>JARJCN010000184.1:0-32199 GCA_029282135.1 Mycena belliarum
TTGAAATATAGCAACACATACTCGACTTTTTATGTATAGTCTACAATGCAATTTTCTGTCTGTCCGAACCTTAGCCAAAAAAACAAGAAAAATAATAATATATAGAGTACAAGTGACACTTCGAAGGTTCTCTGGCCTCGTGTACCGAAGCCATTCATACCAAAAAATGGCACCGGCGCCTGCTCTCTCCGCTCACGCTGCGCGCAATCCTGGGCGCGCCGTCCAACTGGCGCGCAGTCGCAAGAAAGGCCAGGCCTTGACTGACGTCCAGAAACGCAAACGCGCCGACAACGCCCTTGCACGCAAGCTCCAGGACGAGAACATGGGAGCTGATATCGAGGCCTTCCATGCAATGAGGGCCAACTTGACGATCGAGCTTGCGACGAAGTACTCGCGCCCAGCAGACTCCATACAGAAGCTACTGAACAACGCCTCGGTCCACAAGCAAACGTGCGACGTCAGCCTCCGGTCTGCTATCATGCACGACATCTCGGTGAAGGGCCACGAAGGTAAGCCCATCCTTACCGCGTGTTTCGTCCGTTGGCTCAGCAAAGCTTCAGATGGTGAGGCCCTCCACGTCACCGAGCTTCACAAACTCGCAGACGAGGCCCTCTTGGCCGGCGTCACGCCCGAGGAAGAGGCCCGCATGAAGGAGGCCCTGCGTGAATCACGCCAGGAAAAGCACGTTGGAATGCGCGGCACCAATCTCGCTGCTGCTGCAGACACACGCGCAACGGTCGCTCGCATCCAAGATGAGGTACATGGCTCCAATTCAATCGATTTTCCTCCTTCAATACTAATGTACCGTTGTCCATAGCTTGGTTCGCTGTTCGAGAGAACTGGGACGCGCGCGTTTGCGTTCCTGGGCCGGGGCCACAGCGATGACGCGGACATGCCAGTTGCCGCAGAATCTGGCGGCGGCCTGTCTTTTTGTGTGGAAGCCTTTGGGATGCCGGCGCTTCGGATCCTGACGCTCTTCGAGCTTTGGTCCTGCACTCGAAAGCCAGGTACGTCTACGTTCCTCTTTAGATGCCTGACCTGACACTTCACAGAAAATGTTGCGTGCGACACCCGAAAGAGCCTCTGCCGCGAGATCGCAGTGCTCGTGGAGGGAAAACTCCGGAACCTCATCAAGAACAACACCGTCAAGATGGAGTACGTCAATTATGAGGTCGCAATCCAGGAGGCCTGGCGGGTGCAGATCGATGGGTACCCGGCCGACATCGACTTCGTCTGCCCTGCCCAAATCAAGCAGCTCGAGCTGCTCCGGCGCCTGCGCGATGGATGGCGCGACAAGGAGATCCAGTGGGTGACGATGACCGAAGACGAGATTGAGGAGCTTGCCGGAGACCTCGCCGAGCGCCGCGCAGCCAACAACGGCGTCCTGCGGTCGCGGAAGAGGCGCTCCGACCGCGGCGGGGTGCACAGCAGCAAGAAGAAGGGCCGCGCGCGCAGCGATGACGATGAGCCCGAGGAGGGTGAAGAGGAAACAGGAGACGACGAGGACGGGGGGCCCACTGCGCCCAACGGACCACACCTCTTCCTTCCCGCCTCCGCGCCCTTTTCTCGAATCGCACCTGCATCCGGGAGCGGCCCCGCTGTGGCCAACACTCTTGCATCAAGCACCTTCGCCCACGCAGCTCCCGTAGCTGGGACGGCCTGTACTGCGGACGCGGCGCTGCATCATGCAGTGCTCGGGGACGGCATGGACCCGGTGCAGCCGCTTAGAGGCAGCGCTCTGCTGCCCGGGGCCGCGCAGCTCGGGGGCAGCGCACCGCTGTTCAGGGACGCCGCGCAGCCGCTTGAGGGTAGCGTGCTGCTGCCTGGGGCCGCCGCGCAGCTCGGGGGCAGCGCGCTGCTGCTCAGGGGTGGCAGCCAAGGCCCAAGTGTCGACCCCTCCTTCGCCGACCCCTCCTTTGCCGACCCCTGCTTCGCCGATCCCTCCTTCGTCGACCCCGCCTACTTCGACTTTGATGTCGACATGATTGATTGGGACAACGCGCCCCCCTTTGTCGACAATACACCCACCCTCCCCTTTGATCACCTCGCATTCGGCAACACCGAACCCTTCAAACTCACTGGAAATGACACCACTACCTTCAGCAACCGTGGCAACACCGCCTTCAATGCCGAACCCACTCCCACCTTCGCGCCTGCTATCGCGCGGGTTGAGGCCGCGCCCCCGCAGGGGCCTCATCCTGCAGTGCACGCGGTCGCTCCTGCGGCGCGCGCGGCCGTTCCTCCGGCCTCCTCGACTCAGATAGCCGCAACGACGGCCTTCATCAGCTACACAGGTCCGGGAGGAGGAGCACTGGCAGATGGTACCAACGTGGCCCGCAAGGCGAAACGCAAGGCAGCAGACGCCCAGGAGGGTTCAGCCCCGAAGAAGAAGCGCAAGCCGCGCTCCGACTTAGGGACTACACGCGCCCCTCGCACGGGCGCCGTCACTACAGGCGCCGTCGCTGTGGGCGCTGCCGCTGTGCGCCCGCCGTGTCCTGTGCCTAGGCCCAAGGCAAAGGCCGCAGCGCGTACGCTGTTCCCGGCGGCCAGCCGAGCCCATGGTATGGGAGCGCGCGAGGACGACACGACGAAGCGCGTGAAGGACCAGATGGCGGCCCGCGCAGCGGCGGCCCGCACCTCCGCCACCCTCGCCGCCCAGATGCCTCCCCATGCGCACTGAGGTGCTACCAGTGCTGCTAATGAACGGCCTTCTCCAATGCCTTCCATTCTATATGAATACATTGTCTGCTCATGCCCCCTTGACTTACATATCTCTTATGTCTTACTTATATGAATCAAATCACTACTTATGGTCCAATGATCACCTCCGTAGCCCACGTAGGTCCTCCAGTTGGAGGTGATGGGCTCTGGAAGGCTTCAGGTGGGTGCAGGATTTTTTTCCTGACTTTACGAACATTATTGGCCTTGTTACGAGCTAGCTGTGCGAGCAGCGGCGGCAACGCTTGATGGCGCGCCGATCATGACCGGAAACTTCCGGACGTGATGGCCTCGATGGCCGGCCCAGTGACGGAGACAGTAACGGTCACCGTACCGTTCTGTTGTTTTCAGGCCAAATAAGGCAATGATTTAACACTTTATTCAATGTTTGATGAAACCACTTGGCTACCTCCAAACCCCTCCCCTTGGAGGCGCCAACTACCCCACATCACCCCTCCAACTGGAGGACCTACGTGGGCTACGGAGGTGTGCGTGAATCCCGCGAGCGCATCGAAAGACGAAAGTACTTGAGCCCCGGATAGAGCTTGGATGATTTCGGATTGACGCGGTATCGGGAATTCGTCAGGTACCGTCTTATCATTCAACTTCCGGTAATCCACGGCGAGACGAGGCTTCCCGTTACGATATACGACTACGCACGGGAAACCCCAGGGACTGACTGAAGGTTCGATGACTTCGCGCTCGATCCAGGTATCGAACTGTTTATCGATGACTTCTCGCTTGGCCGGAGAAGCACTGTACATCGGCACTGAAATCAGATCGGTGTCTGGCTTCAAATTGACTCTCGATTTGCCATCAATATGACCTAGACGGCCCCCTACTCCGAAAGCAGCTGCATTCTTCCGAAGCACGTCGTTAAGACGAGGGCGAATCTCTTCTGGTATATCGTCGCCAAGATTCACCAGAGTACTGATATCGCCATCAAGGGAATCATCCTCGGTGATCGCAGTCGTCTTGGGCCCCCAATCGGTATCTTCCTCGAGCTTACTCTCCAGATTCGCAGACTTCGGTTCGAGGTCCTCTGCATTCGCTAAGTCCTGCGCGCGCAGAGTCCCTTCGATTACCCGATGCAGTGCTTCTGCGGAGGCAGCATACCGGTCCCATTCTTCCGGATCGCGAGGCTTGTATGCATAATCGTCCGGATCCAACAGTCGCCCCACGATGTCTCCAGCTCTTATATACCATGGCCGAGTACTCGGATTCGCCATAGACAAGTACAGCGACTTAGTGTTTATCCAAGTCGTAGGAGCAGCGAGAACAGAAGCATCGTCCGTCGTGATCACCACTTTCTCGACTAGCCAGTCGTTTCGCCCAGTGAACGGGCCGGTGACCTTGATATTTTGTACAGATCCTGCGGCGATTAAGACGTCCTCCTTGGCCAGAACTGGTGGAGCCTCCGCGCGCCCGTAGCGACGAGCATGAGCGCGCACGCTGCGACCAGTTTTGTTTCTGACGAAAGCCTGAGCAAGGCCGACTTTACGGATCTCGAATCCTAAATGTACAGACTGCGCGGAGGACGCCGGAAGAATGTGACGAGAACGGCCCACAATCTCAGAATGTCCAGTAGCCCAGCGCTTGACCCCAAGTTCATAAGCAACTTGGAAGTCCTCTCCGAGCAGCAGTGGCACTCTCATTCCCCGGACCACGTACGCTTCCAATTCAAAGCTGATAACGTTGCCCTCAGTGTCTACCGCGAACAGCGTTGTGGTAACGAAGCCAAGGACTTTAGCCTCTCTGGTAAGGTGGAAGAGTTTCATCTTCATGCCGTCTCTGAGTCTCGGAGAACCAGGGATTGTCTTCCAAAAGTCCTCTGACATCAGAGTGACATCCGCTCCAGAGTCATCCCGAGCTTTAGTTATAGCAGCTTCTAGGGATCCCACTCGGCACATGAAATGAAGCGCCTTGGAACCAAGGGAGCCGTACCCCATTGGAGTCTCGTGCTTCCGTCTAGCTGCAAAGATCTTGATCCCGTTTCCGTCCAACTCGGACGGCAGTTCCGATGGTCCTTTCCCTTCTCGACGATCTGATCTACAAGTAGACGGCATCTGAGCCAAGTCCGCACCGTACATTTCCCTAGTTTTACCCTTCTTTTCATGCATCATGCGTCTTCGGTAATTGCGATGGCCCGTGTTATACGCAGAAGCATGAACACTTTTGGCTTCCGTGAAGTGAGCTTCCACGGTGAAAGGGGCCGTGGACGATCCGGATCCGGAGGGTTCACTCGACAAAGTGGGACCACGGTTTCCTTCGCTGGAGCCATCTCCTCCTCCCGGAGGGCGATCCGCCCTAGCTTTAGCGCTCGATCGGGTGCTCTCAGGCGGAGTGACGTTGAAGGCCTTTTGGTACTGATGGCTAGTCCAAGCGGACGGGGGAGGGATAGTCGTTTGTAAAGTGGTGTGAGCAGCAGCTCGCGCTATGAGCGCCGCGCTGGCGTTGAGAGCTGCTTGAGGTCGCAGAATCGATGGCCCCCCGCTCTTAACGGTCGTCCCGACAAGGCCGTCCGCATTCGGGATCGCTGATCGGGTTCTGGCCAGAACGTCGAGCACTAGAGATTGAAGGGGGCATAGGGATAATGCCACGGGGTTTCGACGGGAGGGAAGAAGAAGCAGCAGCGCGAGCGGCTAGAAGCCCTGCGCTAATGGAGTCTGTCTCCCGGATGGTGGGGATGGCTCCACGTTCGCACTACTTGTACGGCTTGAGCGGAATTGCATTCGTGGCGCGAAGTTTGATGAGAGCGTCCTTTATCTTCCCCAGGGCCACATGTTGCAGCACAAAAGATGGTTGGACTGGGAATTGAACCCAGGACCTTCTCATACCATGTGAGATGCTCTAACCCGAAGGTTAACCACTGAGCTATCCAGCCGAACGGTGTGAAGGGAACTCCCAGAAGGACCTTCAACACTCCCCCGGTTCCCTGTTAGAACAGGCAAGCACAGTGGTCTGAAGTCAACAGTGAGAAACTCTGGTATTGAGCAATGTGCTGCAAGAACTAACCTGAAGTCAACAGTGAGAAACTGAGGACTCCAGTCTAAGCTAGGCTACTTATATATACAGTAGATAGATAGATGAGTAAGCATGAGTAACTGATCACTAAGCATGAATAAGCATGAGTAAGTGGATGAATCAGCATGAGTAAGTGGATGAATCAGCATGAGTAAGTGGATCAGTAAGCGGGCTAACTAAATGGAGAATGCTCAATAAGCATATCAGTCAGCATGACTGATGAATGTAAGTATGATGACTACAACTATGTAAGAGAGAATGACACAGTCCAAACCCATGCTCCAACATCGATAAAGTCCTCAGTTAAGTTGCTAGAGGCAGGCGGCCGTTATCATTGGAACCTGTGCGCGTTTAGCAGCCTGGTCATATTTTGGTTAGTTGGGCTATTGGAACCTGTACGCGTTTAGCAGTCTGGTCGTAGTTGTTGTTCCCTTGCCTGGCCTGGTCAAGCGCCCGTCAGGAAGCCGTTCACGTCCGTGTTAAAGTCGTTGAGACTTGAGTTGGGGAGACTTTCACAACAAAAAACATCCTTACACCCGAAACCCCTTGTCTGTGTTTTTGTGTGTTCGTGATTGTTCTTCGGTTGGTAGCTACCTGAAGCTATTGTAATCTCGAACTTAGTTCTACCAAAACTTGTCGAGTCGATACTTGTCCTACTTCAATAAAAGAGAGAATTCATATCTGTATACTTCAGAAGGATCCGAACTCAATCTTAGCACTTTGTACTGGTTGTAGTGAGTTGTGTGTGTGTCTGTGTGGGTTTTGTGTTAGAGTCCGCTCTTCGCAAAGTCACCATTCTGCAGCCCTTACTCAGGTGCACCGTTTCACCGGTTCTCCTGGGTACTATGTGGGTCCGCCGCCGCCTGGTCCATCGCCCTTGGGGCTGTCTCTGCTGTCGGCGCCTCTGGTCACCGCACCTTCGCCTTTGCCACGGCCACCTCAAGACCCTCCAAGGCCGTCACCATTGCCAAAGCCGCTGATGGGGCAGCTTGTGCCAGTTACTTTCGAGGAAGCTGCAGGGGCGTTGGGAGCTTAGGAGCTTGGACGACTTGGTTGGGGTGCGCGCGCAGGCACTTTTTCTTGGACTTATATTGACTATCACAGACAATAACCACAATGGTCACTGCAATGCTTTCCAATGCCTTTTGCTACCATAGTCAACTTCCCTTCTCTCGCTATATCTCTATACTGCTTTTTAAATACTCGATCTTAGTATAGCAGAGACTGTAGTAGGAGATTTGACTTCCCAAAAATCTAGTATGCTTTCTTGGTCTAGAAACTAGTACTTTAGAGTACTTTTAAGTTTCTTTGAGTCCACGCCCAAACACTGGGGGCATATACGGGGCTGTTATATTGTAAGTATATCCTAAGTATTTTACAAATATACCCCAGATATACTTGCAATATACGGGCTTGGTATATACTCAGTATATTTCAAATATCCCAAGAATATCCTCACAATATACGGGGCTCGGATATAGTCCGTATATTAGCTTATATCTGGACCATATACTTGCAATATATAGAGGTCTTATGGCTACCATATATGGACTCCGTATATTGCAAGTATATTGCAACCAAACAAGCTAAAAAAAGATGCCAACACTTGCCTCAAAAGGCAATAACCTTGGCCCCATTATAGCTAAAGCTCTTCATTATAGCATACTCTTTTGTCAGCTGAAAAGCTAACAGCTGGCCTACAATCTTCTTTCCAAATCAGCACTTCAGCCATGTGACTGGAATTCTGGTCTTCTGTATCTTGGATTTCCCCCAAACAGCTGGCAATCTTCCTTTCAAACATATCTGAGAGACTCTCCTCATGTGACGCCTCCCGGCAGCTAGGCTACTAGGGACGTGCGCAGATACTTCTTTTTAAAGGAACGTATCTGAGGTCGTCGTGGTCGAGTGGCCTGGCGAGTCTCCTGAGGTGTGACTCCTCTCTATCTGCAAACGCCTGCGGTCCGAGGGCGCGAGACGCACGGCTCCTTCGCTTTGGCGAAGGAGCTAGTGGCGTCGAGAGGAGCCTTCGGTATCCGAAGGCGTCCTCTCAAGTGGGAGCGAGAGACGAGTCCGCTGGACACGTGCTCCGCTCCGAGGTTCCTGATGATCCGCTTCGGGTCAAGAGAAGCCCGGCTTGGTCGGACTTCGCTCGGCGCGAGACGGGTATGGAGGGAGAGAGAGAAAGAGAGAGAGAGAGAGAGAGAGAGAGAGGAGGGAGTGGGAGCAAGAGAAGAGAAAAAGATGAAGATATTTGTTTATTTGGTAAAGTACATCAATATCGGATCGCTAGCTATATACTTCTCGGCTCGCTTTCGAACTCCGATTAAGTCCGCTTTGCCGATGTCACGCCGCATCAACACGCCGTGTTGCGGCTCAGCCGGAGATAACCGCCCCGGGCCCGGCCGCTACGCTCCCCGGTCACACCTCAGCTAGAGCTTTAATTTGAGTCTACTATCATTCTCATTGAAGCAAACCTAGAGAAGTTGGACAATTTAGACCTATATCTAACTTGTCATGTGATTTCGCACTGAACAGCTGGTAGAAAAAGTCTGAAAGTACTTGGGGAACTACCACTCAATGGGATCTATTGATGTACAAGATATTACATTTTTCGAAGAAGTTTTGGCTCTTGTGAATGGTTTTGACTGTATCCTATACTGAGTCTAAGAGTGGAAAAAAAAAATCTCTGAAATTGTAAGTTCAGTCCTCACAGGTTTGGGAAGTATCTGGGTATATGCTGGAAGGCACAAGCAGGGAAGAGTATGTGTATTGGGATGTGACTTACCTGTTGTGTCAGGGGAGTCTCTGCTCCGGCCCCCGACCCCGCCTCCACTCCGACCCCCGCCCCAGTTCCCACTCCGACCCCCGCTCCCCCTCCGCTCCCGCACGCCCGCTCCCACAACCCCGCCGGAGCTCCGGTTCCAGATACCATGTGGCCTGTGACCGTGCACGGGACCTATGCGTGTCACTCCGGTTGCTCCGATCACCTCGTGCACGTGCTACTAGTCAGTAGCTATTTTAGGCGGCACCGGGCGTGGGAATCCTCAGACGTTCTTCTCTTCGGATCCCCCACGCCAGGTGTGCTATACTTTAGTGGCATTTTTTTTTTTAGCTTGTTTGGTTGCAATATACTTGCAATATACGGAGTCCATATATGGTAGCCATCAGACCTCCGTATATTGCAAGTATATGGTCCGGATATTAGCTAATATACGGACTATATCCAGGCCCTGTATATTGTGAGGATATTCTTGGGATATTTGAGATATACTAAGTATATACCAAGCCCGTATATTGCAAGTATATCTGGGGTATATTTGTAAAATACTTAGGATATACTTACAATTTAACAGTCCCGTATATTGCCCATTGCCCCTAGTGTCTGGGGCTTCAACCTTACTTCACAGAGTGGATGTTCTAAGCTTCCTGGTTTGGTGGATAATAATCATGATTAACCAGCCACACGGAGATGTGCTGGCTCTTGGATGCGCACTGTAATTCACAAAAAGTGCATGTTTCAAAACTGGTTTTTCTAGCGGCTTATCAGCACCGCAAAGGTTCACGATCAAGCGATTCTGCCGATTGAAGCCGTTTGAGGAGGCTGTAATCAAAATTTTGCAAGAAGCCCAGGATGCCAAGAGCCATCAATAAAGGGTGCAGGTGCAGAGAACGGAGATCAGCTCTCAATTCTTCCCAAAAGAGGTCCCATGTCCTCTGCATGACTGAACCCAAGTTAAGCTTGATAGGTCAATCCTCCTCCTCACATGGTATGACCTTTGACCACTGTTTTGCGCCGTCAATACCGTGCCCTCCACAAAGCACGGCCTGCACGGGAGTAACAGCCTTAGGCTTTGGGCATTCCCAAGGACCGGGTGATGGTGCTGTCTTCTTGCATTTCTCTGTCGCATTGGTAGAAAATCAGAATCCCCTGATATGCCCGCTTAGAAGTGCTGATGTCAACCTTGAACGCAGGATGGGTTCTCCAGTTGTCTTTCTCGTAGATGTTGCTCTCTGATAGCAAAGAGCAAGCGGGATGACTCAGAATAGCCTTGATGATTTCCTCTGCTTTTATATCCTCAGAGTGTGACCAACAACATACACCCTTTGCCTTCACAGATGTGTTGCGAGACATACAATGGGAGAACAGTGTTTTGGCAGCCCAAGCATAGAATGAGGCGAGCATCAAGGTGGAACCCTATATTGACGATCTGTAGCTCTGCAATATCCACAATCGCTGAAGCAGGCAGAGTTTTTTGTGATCAGCTTCAAGTCTCCAGACAAAGGGTGGCTTTTGCTCATGGCCACTCATTCCACCATCTAGAGAGACCTTTTCCGTCGCTTCACCCGTACCATCCTCATCTTCACTCGCACGTCATCTTCACTCTCTTCACTCTCGTTGTTATCTGCTCGGATATTGTCTAGGTACAGTCCATGAGGCCAATAGCACAGAAAGAATGAAAAAAACAGATACCTTGGAGTAGTGCCAATACATGGGATGTATCCTGCTAAGTCCAGGGAATTACAGAGGTCATTGGGGGCTTGGATCTACTTGTCTCATCAGTCAGTGTGTTTTTGTACAAACAAGTTGAACAGTGACATGTGGACTTTTGGGGAGCAACTGATCAGGATGAGCTTTTCTTGGAGTTGATATGTAGATAATGCATCATAACAGAGCTCGGCCATGGAGAAGATGTATCGAGTGCGGTGCACATAGCCTGGCCATGGATGCGGATGGATAAGCACAGGATAAATGGAGTTAGCAATATACCTGAACACTGATCAGTGTCGGTGGCCATTGCATGGCTGGGGATTGCCGGTGGCATTTGCTTGGCGTCGCACCAACATCGCCAGTGAGGTGGATCTTACTGGAAAGAAACTGGTAGACATTGTGTTTTTCTTTTGTGAGCTCATTACCAGCTCCTGTCACCATATTCAGTATACTGAGATCATGAGACTACAGAACAGCGCTTCACAGGTTTTTCAGCTTTCAAGTGTTTTCACAAGAAGTATTAACTATGTGAGTAAATCAGTTGTGCAGACATGACCAAGCGTTTGGATTGCCTTAGATTTTTTTTGCATAGATTGCCATCTAACTGTGGATGGTTGCTTTGATATTTAAATTAAACTAAGTATCTCTCTCGGGACTACGACCAACCTGATAAAGCCGAGTGAAATGCAAAATTGCTCCTTGATTCAGGGTTGGCTCGCGATGTGTGAACCTTGGATGACCCAATATTAGTGAGTTAGTTGCAATTGTATATGTATTTTCCGACACCAAATATTTATGCTAGCCAAAGAACTAACACCGGGGGCAGACCCTGTGGAAGCTGAACCTCAGCTGCTTTAGAAGAAGCTGTCAGGGAACTACCCTGGAGCTGCCGCGGAGCTGGATGGGAGCTTGATGGGAGCTGTAGTATTGCGCGTCACGGTAGGCGCGTGGCCTCAATCCTGGGAATAATCCCACGTTGATCCCACATTTTTTTTTTTCCAAAATGCGGTCACATGTGGAGCTACCGGATCCTGCCTCATGGCAATGCTTAGAGCTTGAAGGATTGTATGGAGGCCCAATCATTGGTCCGAATAATATGTACTGTACCATTTCGACCAAGTGTTTACCGGGTGTGACCAGTGACCATAAGTGTTCATTTGCCAAGTGTTCAACTGGCGGCGGGACGTGTGACACCTATTTTCAGTGTTCAAAAGTTCAAGTGTTCAGCATGGTTGAACACATAAAATCCGACCGTTTTGGGCCAAAAATGTCGGATTGGGGTGAGTTTGTGCTCAAACTTCAATAATCAGCAAGATATTGGACAGGAGCCTGGATGACCTGCAATATTATGGAGCCCAGCGATTGGGAAAAAAAAATCGGGTTTTTGCCCATTTATATTGTTCAAACGGCCAAGTGTTCAGCCCCTCTGGTGACCTGTGACCACTAAAAAAAGTGTTCAGTTCAGCGGCCGCTGTGACCCGTGACTGAACTTCCGGTCGAAATGGTACAGTAGCTTGGTTGAAATAGTTGCGCACATTTCTCGACAACATGTATGCACGACGTACATCATTATTAATATGATCATGATTGTCAGGATCTCGGTCACGTGATTTAATTTCCCTTTGTCTCTCTTCAGCGCCCGCTACGCGACATCTACATGCTCCCGCAGGCAGGAGGGTATTTGTGGTGGTGAGCACAATCACCTCTTTTCCTCTTTCAACCCCCATTGACACCACTACTATGCCTCCCCCCTCTGAAGCTGGGCCTTCATCGGCGCGCACCGGCAAGCGCAAGGAGCGCACACCTCCGGACGAGGATGCACATCCTCGCAAGAAAGCCAACAAAAATCCGCCCAAGTCTCCAGAGCAACAGCGGAAGGAGGCGCGCCGAGATGAAACACGTCTGACCAAGAAATTGGGCCTTACTGCAGCAGAGAAGAGTTTACAAGTGAGGTTTCTTACTCAAGATTCCTTTGTCGCGTGCTCACAAAGTATATAGCCTGCTGTGAACCTTCACATCCAGATCATGTGGGGCATCTACAAGTCCACAGATGTCCCAAAATCCCCATCTCCGGCTCAAGTGGCAGCGTTTCAGAGACGCTTTGCTACTGCCGACCAGTGGGATGAGTTTGTTTCCACTCCGACCTATGATGACGCCGACGCTACTGCTGCTATCTCTGCCTTGCGAACGAGTATCCAGACCCGCCGCCGCACTCCGATTATCAACAACATCCTTCACGTTAAAGAGCATCACCTGACCACTATATTCTCTGGCATTCTCTCCGCTGGGCTGCTCGAATGGCGGCCCGATGTAATCGGTGGGACTCCTGACAGCCTTTACAACCGCGCGCATGAGCTTGTCGCAATCCGAACCTTCCAGGTCGTTGCAACTGCCATGGCCTACCGACGCTTGAGCCCCGATCTCACCAAAGTTAAGGATGTTCCCCTCTTGACCAGACTCTTTCGCCACTACATCTATTCCGTTGTCAAACCCAAGATTCTGAAGGAGAGTCTGATGGCGGGATCAGTGGTTGCGCATGCACAGCGTACTGACTCATACAAGCGCCGCAGCGCGGTGCGTCAGATATCCTTATTAAATTTCCCTATCTCACATTTTTTAGCTCGGGAAAGCACGCACAAAAAAGGTTCTGGGCGATGGTTGGACCGAACGGGTTTGCGCTCTCACATCCGAGTCGTTCTGCAACAGCGACAACGAGTACGATCCCACCGATGGCTTCTACATTATCAAGCCAAAGTCGGTTCGGAGCGCCAACGCCACTGCCTGGGTGCGCATTGTGGACCAAGATCGCGATGTCGTGGCAAAGTCGAATGGCAGGGTTGTCGAGCGCACTCGCAAGATCATCGCCAATGCACAACCATCTTCCATCACTGCTCACCTTCCTCGACGTGTCCCCCTTGACTGGTTCGATCCAACCGAGTTCAACAGGCTCCCTGCTGAACTCCGGGCGTGTTACCGTGACAGTGGAATTGCACTCCCAGCCGCTCACCACTGGGTTGCAGGTAGAGTACCTGACAAATTCAAGGTAATGAATGATGCTACCTTCATGCGCATCTATGGTGCCGAGGTGATGGCTTTGTATCAGCTTCCCACCGACGAGGAGGTAGAGCAGATGCGGGAGAATGGCACGCTGAATGACGATGACGAGGCCGAGGACGACCAGGAGGATGACGAGGACGGACCTGGCAGCGGCGAAGATATGGACCAGAGCGATGGCTGAGCGCCCGTAGCTTGCCTTACTATGCACTCCTTTTGGTTTGTATGTCTTCTGCTTTTATGCCCATATGAATCATATGCCCTTATGCTGAATATCATATTATATTGAGACATGTTCGACACTAATAGAACAAGTTGTTGGGCTAACCCGCTATCTTCCACGCCGCTTCGCCCCTCACGATTCTGGCACGCGGGCCGGAACGCACGAGCCGCAGCCCGTCGTCTGCTCGTCCGACCTCCGTTCCCGCGCGCCTGTTCGCGCGATCCCCACGCATGCAGCTGCAGATGTGTATGTCGCGCGAAAGTGTTTGCATCGATCGCTACCTGCAAGGGTGATCAAAGCATGGCACCTCTACACACAAAGCCTTACTTACCTCTTCAGATGTAGACCTCCGCCGTCTGCCCCATGCCAACGCGTTTGTGGTACGCCGTCCCGCCTGCTGCCCCCATCCGCCGCTCACGCCCGACGCCCCCGTCTACCGCAGTCCATGTCAGCGCCGCACACCGTCGCGGCCTGATCCCGCTCCACCTCGCCGCATCCACCGCCCGCCGCGAGGGCTCCCCATTTCCGTCCCATCCCGATTCCCGGCCTCCGCGCAGCTCCGCCCTTCGCGCCCCTCGCAATTTCGTCGCACGCACGGGCCGCAACGGGCGAGCCGCAGCTCCTCGTACGCTTGCCCAGCCCATACCTGCGCATCCAGCCCGCCCTCCCGCCCTTCGCATCGCTCACAATTCGACCGCGCGGACCGGAACCCGCGAAGCACAGCCACGTCGTCCCGCTCGCCCGCTCCCTGTACCCCGCGCGAGAGCCCAATCCGACCCGCTGCACGCGTTTCGCCGGGCTCGGGGCGTGCTTCCGGCTTTCCCCGAACCCGAATTGGAGTTCGGAGTGCTCGGGAAGGGTGTCGGACGCAGCGCGCGGACAAGGGTGGGGGGTCAGAGGGCAGGCGGGCGGCACAGGACCGGCAATTCGGATCCGACCCACCCGCTGCGCGTGTTTCGCCGGGCTCCAGGCGTGTGTCCAGCTTGCCCCGGGCCCGAATTCGGATTCGAGGCACGCGGGAAGGGCGTCGGCGATCTGTGGGCGGGCGCAGGGCACGGGGCGCAGGGCACGGGGCGCAGGGCCGAGGCTCGCTCGTATCGGACGGAGCGACTTGAACGGTCTCGGCAGTGGGGCAGGCAGCGGCGCGTTCAGCTGTTTGGGCGAGCGCAGACGGCGCGTCGGGGGTGGATGCTCGGCAGAGACCGGGTGTTGTTGCGTTCCGCGCGCCCTGCGCTTAGACGCTCGGCTCGGGCAGGATGTATTGGCGGCGGCACGGGCGCATACACAGCGGCGGGGACGGAGGGGCGGACGTGCAGGCAGGGGCTCGTTCAGGAATGGGGCCCGCCGCAGACTTGCGCTGCGCGGCGAGTAGGGCCCCGATCGAATCGGCGGCGGGCAGGAGCGGAGCGAGGATGCGCGCCGCTTTCGTGGACTTGCGGAGCGGCGCTGGATGAGGCGGCGAGCGCGCGGAATGCGCTGAGAGCTGCAGCGACGCTGCGAAGTAGCTACAAGTATGCAAGTAAGTAAAAAGGGACGTAGTCAGGGCGGGGTACGTACCGGGAACGCGGGCTTGAGAGCGGAGGCGGCGTATCCGAGACCCGGACGCAACGCAAGGTGTGGTGACAGGCGTGATCTTGGGCGTCGGACAGAGACTTGCTGCGTGTCTGAGGCCGCGCAGACACGGCGCTCGCGCTACATGATGCGGTGCAGCGGACGTGGCAGCGCGTTTGAGCTGCGGGTTGGGCGGAGTTGAGCGAGCGCAGGGGCGGGGCGGGGCGGGGTCCACATCCGTAGGGACGAGCCGCTCCCGCAGTTACGAAGCGGCTCGTTCGCCGCTACGGAGTCATGCGGGACGGGCGTCGCGCGTGCTCTGCGGCGGGCCGGGGAAGAAGCGTACGGCGACGCTTGTCTTGCTGTACTCGGGATGATGCGGCGGCGCACACGAGCTGCGCATTGGGCCGCAGACGCAGCGGCGAGGCGGGGTCCATAGGGGCGGGCCGTCCTCGCGGTTACAGGGCGGCTCGCTCGCCGCTTCGGTGTCGTGCTGAACGGGCGTCGGGTGCGCTCTGTGGCGGGTCGGAGGCGAAGCGTGCGGTGTCCCCTTCCTGGTTGTACTCGGGGTGGATGCAGCGGAGCACGAGGTCCGTGCCTGCGCTTGCGCATTTACATACAGCTTTGGCTTACACGAGTAGCTGCAGCCTAGGAAGTAAGTTAGTAAGAAAGAACGACACGATGGGGCGGGACACGCACCAAGGAAGCGCTTGGGAGCGGCTGCGGCGGCGTATTCGAGACGGGGCGAGATGTGGCTGAGAGCGGCGGGGTTTGCCTTTGTTATCGGCTGCCGCCGCTCGAAGCCGTTCGCTCGCAATGGCGCGGTCTGCTCGAGCGTACAGTAGGACGCGGGCTCGTTGTTTGGGCACCTGGAAGGTCGGCGCGATGCAGGCACGAGCACCGGTGTGGGTCGAGTACGCTGGCGCTGCAGGCAGCATGGGCGACGCGGGCTTGACGCTGACGGCTGCGCTTGGTTGAGCCACGGTGGCGTCGGAGCTGCGTTGCGAGACGACAGATGCGACGTGGTCAAGCTGCGCTGGGTTTAGTACCTCATCAGTCTGCATTGAAGGGGGGCGGCACACCGTGTCCCGGGCAAGCGAGCAGACTGCGGCTCAAGCGCTCAAGCCTCGCAGCGGGGTGACGCGCGCTTGCTAGGATGCAGAGCGATGTTGGGCTTACGGCCGTGCGGGACTGCAGCGGTGACATGGCGGCTGCTCAGATCTCAGAGCCGCACTTGCACATCGACCCGTTGATTCGCGGGCGAGCCTGCGTGCGCGGCACGGTGAGCGCGATGTGTTCGGGCGGCGCGTACAGGAACGGGGGCTCGAAGGATGGTCGCAGGCAATCGCAGGACCGAGATCATGATGCGGCTGCGCGAATTGAGTCGGGAGCAGGTGACGTGATATTGATATTGATCGGGCAAGGCCGGCTTGTTCCGAATAGACATGGAACACGATCGACACTTGAATCTGGCAGTCTGCCGGGTTGGACTTGACAAAACTTGATCGATGGTTCCCCCCGGCTCTCCCCAGACATGGGACATGGGCGCCTGGGCCTAGAAAGGTGGTTTGGGATTTTTTTGCCATTGTGTTTGCAGCATAGGTATCATTTCATAATCAAGCCAAATTTTGGTAAGAGCCCATGACGTCACATGACACTGGTTAACAACGGTGTATCCTCTACGAGTGGCTGTGTGATGGTAGAGGATACACCGTTGATTTTGAACTCAAGATCTAATGGGTGAAATATCAAGATTTTTCTACTCAATTGCACTTACATATGGTATCAAGACTTTAATGAAGAGAAAACATGAAATCAAATTTTTGTCAGGCAAGAAAACAAGAAGCAAAATAAAATAAAATTCCGAGAAGAAAGTATCCGTCATGTACGACGTCCACGATTCAAAGACCAAGATATCACTAGTAACTCCCGTGTAAGTATTCCATATGTTCCTTTTGGCCGTTTATAAATCGTGAGGTGAGTGAGAATATGTTCAGGTTCAATAATAAGAAACTGTTTCGATGGTGTAGCATCAACAATTGTTGCTCCCAATTCTGGCATCGAAAGAAAAGGTGCCTCTTGAGCAATCCACTGAGGAATTCTGGTATGTTCCTCAATAACAAAGAATGTCTGTATCCGACCCTGCAGTGGAATTTGCCATATCTGGTCAATATAGCCAGTAAGAATAGCTGAAGTCCGAGGGTGTTTGAATTGTATTCCACTGTTTCCTTCATGAGATGTCTTGCAGCTGAAAGTATGGCCACCAAATTTCACTTCAAACGGTGCCTTTCCAGCTGGTGGCAAGACCAGCTCATTATCAAGATGAGGCATTTGCGAAGATAATCGCCATTGCAGCTGTCCAATAGAGTGCAAGTAATTCAGAATCAAGCCATATATGAATTCGGGAATGTTCTCCCCAGCTGCTAGAATTTTGGCAACCTCAAGTCTAGTCAGGGCTTTGAGTGGATCTTTCAAGTCAACAACAGGAGGTTGCAGGATTTTGGTCAGATTTCCAACAAGTGGAGTTGATGAAGTGTCACTCTTCAGCATTGCTGCAAGACGGCCTCGACGAGCAATCTGTCGCAACATTGTCAAGTCCATATCGTCTGTGTTTTGGTAAGTACAAAAATCATATCTGGAATATGGTTACTTACATATCCGTCTGTTTGTCTTGACTTTTCCAAATTGACCATTCAATTGCTCTCCTTGGAATTCACTTATAGTAGGCAAAGGTCCCCAAAACTTCAGGTGATCTGGATTGTGCATCCCAAAGTGGTGATTTGGCAATGTATTAACTCGAGGGAACAATTGGCGGATTGAGGTACGATACTGAACAAAGTGGTTCATGTATTGGTCTGCCTCAGCTTCAGAAGTTTGATATGAGGAGATGATGTTGGTACAAGCCACAAAGTGACCGAAATTTTCCAGAAGCTGCTGTGAAATTTGGCCCTTCCTCCACCATAATTCTGGTATAATGAGGGGGAAAATCACAGTGAATAGAATGAGCAGCTCGTGTGCTTTAAGCTTTCCATGAGCAGCCTCTCCAAGATTTGTGGGTGGACACCCAACCCAAGTTGGAAGGTGGACATTCTTTATGCAGCCCCGAATAAGTTCTAGTTGATCGTCGGTGAAATTAAAGGCCCCGGTGCCATCATGGTCAAAATCAGGTGGAAAGAAATCTGGATCACCTTCGTCATCATCAAAGTTTCCCATGAATAAATCTCCTGGATTTTGTGGGTTCTGAGGAGTGGGTGTTGTTGAGCTAGCTGCTCTAAATGCCAGATAGGCTGCAAGATGTTCTGGATGGTCTGCCTCATTTTGTAATTCTTGGATATCTTGAGAGGCCTCTGACGCATCAGACTCTGTGAACAGCTCTTCTTTTTGTTGTTCAATCAAGTCCTTTGCAGCATGGTTCTGTCTTCCGATACCCCACAGCATCCGCAGATGATGTTCTGCCATTCCTTCAAGGGTGTTATGCATAAACCCAAGGACAACATGTTTTACTGGATCCCAGTTGACAAGATTGTGCATTGGTGTCCAACGCACCCCTGTTTCAGTAGCTCTCTCCTCTTTGGCTTTGACAGTTGGCAGGTCACGCCATTCCTGTCCTTGCGCTCTGACAGTAGCTGCATCACGAAGAGTCCAAGAGTGATAGTTCAAGTCATCAATTTGGTCCAGTGTTTGAAGACAGAATGAGCAAAATTGAGTTGCATTGTGTGCAAGATATCCTGCAACCTTTCTGATTGCTCCAAGGTCGGCGATCAGAGGAAGGATACGCAATGCAACTAGAACACCTGCAGGATATCGGGAAGTTGGAATCAACTGGCCAGTATTGAAAGCATTCATAGTTTTCACAAAAGCATCAAGGATGTGCGAGATCGCCCAAACACCAGGTACTCCAGGCCCAGGTATAATGCCAACTATAAAAACATTTTCAAGAAGAAACCGAATTTCGACAGGAAGATTGAGGCAATACAAGACAATCACCCCAAATGAAACAACTTTGCCTGTAGTAGGAGGTTCATAAACAAATGTTATTATATCACATCAAGAAGAACAAACCTGCAATCTTGTTTGTGAATGGGTTAAACCAGTCAATGTAGATAGCCCAAACTAGATTATATGTGAACCGGACAAAGTTTCCCAAGCTGCGCCAGGCAGGACTGTCCTGGATGTCATGCATAACAGCACCTGGTGGGCTATAAGATGGCCTGTTCTGATTTCGTAAAGCAGAATTTTCCAAGTGGGTCTCGATCTCTGGTCGGCCTAGGAAGAACCGGAGCCAAGAATCAAATGACTGAGTACTGTAAAGCTGTTTTGGGACACGTTTAATGCCATTTTTCCGAGTTTTTCTCTCTCTCCACAGGTCTGTTCTGCATTCATGAGCCCGATCAGATCTTCTATATGTGCAGAATTGTGGAATGGGTTGATCAGCCGGATATAATGTGTAACAGGTTGGACAGCAGGCTGTGCGAATAATCTCTGGCTCCATTCCTTGTTGATAAATGGTCCGAGCATCCTTAGGAAGCTTGAAGGTAGGGGTTTTGAAGTTATATCCTGCAGATTGCAAAGTACCAAAGACCAGTGAGAGAGCTGTGACCAGAATGAAGTGCAGTGCATTCAGCACAGTGTTTGCAGTACAACGGCTAACACCAGCATGCAAGTTGAGCCAAGCGATAAGCAGATAGCAGATAATTTTAAGCGGCAGTAGAGCTGTAGAAAATCAATTCATCTTTTTCCTGGAATAAATTTGTGGCCTACCAGTTTCAAAGTCAAGAGGAGGAATATTCATCAAGTTAGCTGAGGATGCTGGCTCGGCTGAGGTTGGCTTGGGTTGGCTAGCACCAGGACGAGGCTGCCCTTGTGCCATGAGGTTGGCAAAGGTGTCCTTATCCTCATGCTGGGAGCGCGCTGCATATGATATCAGTTGTCCAGACTGAGGGGTTCCATTTACGAGGGCTGTCTTCTTGCTGCACGAAGTGCAGACACAGAGGACTTTCTTTGGCATAGATGGCCGGCCAAGGGAGGGATGGGCGTCGGGAGGAATGCTCCCTACAGTCTTTGACTCAGATTAAGTATCAATCTCGAACAATCAGATATCCGATTTCTATCAGATTGCTATCAATCAGACTAGAATTACAGAAGCGTCCAGTTTTGGCAACTGCCGAAGTTTTTCCGGGGCAGTTCCGGATCAGCTCCAGCATGGCTCCAGGTTAGCTCCAGGTCAGCTTCTTCTAAAGCAGCTGACACACAGCTTCCACAGGGTTTGCCCCCGGTGTAAGTACTGTTCTTTCAACTCGCCAAAGATCAAAGATGTGTCACGTCACACTAACGTGACATCGGATTCGATCACTGTCAGTTTGTGACTCAGACCATCGGTCTTGTTCTTTGCTTTGCTCTCTAAGTTTGCAGCAGTATTGTCAGAATGGTTCATACTCTTACTCAGGGTAGGATGCCTCCATACACTCCAAGGCACATGAGGATTAGCTCGGCATTCTCCTCCTTTGCTTCACAGCATCTGACTGCGGAAGAGGGTGCACTGTGCATCTACCAGGGTCCAGATGAGGTTGCCTGGTATCAAAGCCCTCAGTTTTGGCAACACAATTTCTTAATTGCTAATAGCTGCTCATCCAATGGGACATCGACACCCGGTAACTTTGCAGAAATCAGGATTTCTTTTGGCGACTCGGAAACACCCGGTACGTTGGTGCCCAACCTCAGTGTAGCTGCTTGCTGAAGATGTTCAAGCACCCGGCAGCAATGAACACCTCAATGATGCGGACCCCAATGACACCGACCCGGACGATTTCCTTGCCCTGGAAGAAGGCTACTTGGCCGATGTAGAACAGAAAATTGAAAACAATCCCAACATTGAAACAGTTGAACCAGATGCCGCTGAGCTAATGTACCAAAACTATAGCTTGTTTTCTGCTTTGTTTTCTGACTCTTGAATATAGTAGGGATGAGGATCCTATGCTCATCGAGGCTTCTGAGGCGGATGTCGTGCCTCTAGCATAAGCACAACATTTTTTTGTGTCTCATCTCCCATCTCACCATTTAGCAGCAGAGGTTCACAGCTTCTATCTCATCCAGAACTCCAGAAATGGGTGCTCACTTTCAACCGCATCCACGTCATATTTCTGTGCACAACTTGTCAGGGCGGCCTTGCCATTGACCAGTTGTATCGGCATCTCAGCATGCAATCCTCAAAGTGTATGTGGCCGAACCCCGCAGCCAATCTGAAGGTTCCCTACAAGGAGCTCACCGTGATCCATGAGTTTTGACCGGTTCCGCCCTGTGAGAAGGATCTCCAATCGCAAATCAAAGCCACAGTGGCATCACTAGGAGTGTCAGGGGAGCTCACGACTGCAGCGGAACTTAAGATTCAATGGCAGGCATCCAAGGACAGCAGTCCCATCGAAGGCATCTTTATGTTTGACAACACCCAGAACTGCTTGTTCCCAAGCTGTGTGGCAGTGCTTGTTGACTCTGTGTACGAGCATAATAAACTCCACAAGGCTGGCCCTGCACCACAGTATGAACGGAAAGTTCACGCCCAAAGTTTACTCCTTACAAAAACTACCCGGCACTATTGTCAGGTTTCTGGTGCGATACTGGCAAACATTCCGCAAACTGGACCCTCTTCCATCACACTGGAGGCACTCCAGGCCCAAACTCTGCCATCCGCCGATGTGGAAGCTGTTCAGGCTCTTCGCAAAAACGACTTACATCGTTTCACGATCATTGTTGCCCATCAACACCTTGGGGTCCCCAAATTCCATGCCCAATTTAAAAGGGATGGTCTGCCTGCGCTCCTCCCAAAGAGATTGAGCATGGGATTGAGCGTCATGGCAATTGAGCAGCTTGATCTAATCCAGCTGGCGACAAGCAGGGCCAATATTGAGGCTTTTCAAAAGAGCCCAGGCACACTCCGTGAACAGATTCTGGTCCATACAAGGTATGGCTTCATTTTTTCAAACTTTTTTTTAAGGCTCAGTCAGCCTCAGGAGTCAAGCAAAAAATCTTGCTTTCACCGTTCCGCTCAAACCGGGGAAATATATTCCTATGCAACGCGAGCTTGTATATCTGCTCATTAACCTCTACCAGCTCAAAAAATTCTAGCTTCTTCCGATGAGCGATGACCTCCAGGAGCACATTGAGAACCTAATCCAGACTCTAAGGGCCTGCTCGGGTGGTCCGCCTCGTCAAGGTAACCGGTCCGCTCAGCCTCGGAAAAGAGGCCGAGCCAGACTCGCACGGGTTTGACACGTTGAGTCACATTAGTCACATAGAGTAAACATGTGTACACATCCTCTTTGCACACGTCCCTGGCCTTCCACCGCACCAAATGGCAGGAAATAACGGCGCCATGGCGCGCCTGACAGCTCGAAAGGCTGCCGCAGCGCGTAGAAATGCGTATATAGGAGCGTAGTGGACACCGAGTGCGAGAGGTAAGATGCGGCTCCGCGCGTGATGGGGAGAAGGTGTGATAGTCTCAAATTACCGGGCGGTCCGGCACCGAGCACTGCATCAGCCCGATCTTGTCAGACCGCCGGTCTGCCAAGACGTACGGAATGATTTTGGCTGTGCCAGCCCAACTAAGCGGACCACCCAAGCAGGCCCTAAGGAAGCCAACGCGTAGATGTGGAGAAGAAGATCTCATGGGTCAGGCTGCTTTCTGGGACGTCTTAGATGCGGTGTACTTCCCGCCTACACATCAATGGTTCTCGGAACATGGCCTAGGTACTGCTCAAGAGGTCCTTTTGGCGATCAAATGTATGGGAACCGGGTCCAGGGCGATGAGCACAGCAAATCTTATTCCTCCAATGGCAGCAAGGCTACAATTTCTTACTGTGCCATTGCAAAGCTGCAGCCAAACTTCGAAAAATTAACAGCCAAAGAAGCCTATGAGTGAGTTTCATGGCTTCACATTATTGTTCATTGCTGAATCCGCTTACAGCTTGTCATCAAAGTTTTGCGAGCACTATTTAAATGAGTTGTGTCCCAGCCCATACTCTGGGGTGCATCAATGGATGCACAAGTTCATATCTGTGGCCTTGCACACACCATGCCCCTACACTGTCCAATGGACAGACAAGAAGCACGAGAACTTGATTCTCGAGGGCCACTTGATTTCCAAGCAGAACTATTGCCTTGGAATTTGACAGCGACTGCAGAAACTGGAGGATTTCGTGCGAGAGAAGGTACTCTTTGGCATCAATGTTGGTGATGTACATTCCCAACTTGACACTCTTGCCAATGTTGCTGCCACGGCAATTGGTGGACCCCCTGTGCTATCTGCAAGTTCAGAAAATTCAGTGGTTGGCAGCAACCCCCAGTCTGATGTGTTTGCTGCCAAAGTCCTAGCCTAGGGCCACCTTGCGCTTTCTGCTGGCAGGGATCTGGATCAGGGGAAAACAATGTGCTGGAGAAAAGATGTGCACCATGCATTCTATGATACGCACACCATGGTTCATACAACAGTGGGCCTCCCTAAGTGTGGCAAGGAAGACCAGGTTCTAGAGCTTCGGGACACGCTGTATAAGCCCGTGCACCACGCACTCGCAATAACCCCTGTTGTGTGGAAGACACAGGATACCAAAAACGTGATCCATCTACTTCCCAAGGCTGTTTTGCAACTCCTCTACATTCTGATTCGCATTGTTCGGCCCTTGAAGTGTATTGCTCACCTTTGCTTTAAACCGGGCACCAATGCTCATGAACTTCTGCAGCTGTACAATTCCAACGTCTGGGCCATTGGCGGTCAACAGATGAAGGGTGGATCCCTTTCCCAGAATCTTGTGACTTGGCTGTGTACCGCGCCAGGGATGCCTGGCTTTGACTTCCACATGGGACTCAAGCTCTATCGGCATTTTATGACTGCCTTGGACTGCAATCTGGGGGGTCTATAGTGGGATGCCTCCTACAACATTGGCATTTATCAGGCTGGTTGAGTGGTAGGAACGTCTCACTACAACTATGCTGTTAAGAAAGGATTGAAAAAATATGAGCCTAGGAAGCTGCAGATTCATATGTCACTGTATGCTTCTTAGAATGTTACCAGTACTACCTTAAAAATATATTTGGCTATGTGACTCCATCGACTGATTTATCTACCGCCCACTGACAGAGCAGGCAGGGAATCACACAGCATGCCGCAGGCAACGATATCAATTGTTGAGTTCTCTAGCGTCTACCTGCAAGATCCCATTCGACTTGGGCCCCAGCTCATAGTTTACGAGACTTTTTGTATTTGTTGAGGGCCGTGGCTTAGCCCTTAAATTCTTAAGAGAAACTTTTGCCAATGACTTCCCAATTTCACCACGAGACCAAGGGGAGTTTTAACTTGTGTCTCAATAGTTTGAGCTAACAATGGGCAAGAGCAGCCCAGGACAGGAAGTCATGCTCACAAATGTACATCATATGGATGGCACTGGTGCAGCAAAAGCTTCACGCAAGTACAATCGCGATGGAGAAGAAGAGAGACCTGTGCAAGGACAGAGAACACACACTTCAGGCTACCTCAAACCAGACCTCATTAGGCTAATCCCTGTCTGGTAGAAGATGGCCCTAGAGAGGTCTCATATGTGGTAGTATACCACTGCCCAGGACATATCTACTAGGTTCCACTGTGGTTGCTTCCATGTGTCACGTCACTCTCCCTATGGATACATCCATGCTGGGGCCTGGGGCCCAGCTTGTTTTTGGGATTTTGGGCCCCCCAGGGGGGCAAAATAGTGGCCCTTCTGGGCTGGGGCCTACAGGGTGGACTAGCGGTTCTCTCTAGCTGCTGTACGGCAAATACAGGCATCTTTTGGACCCCTTGTGGGGCCAACATCACAGCACTCTAGGCCTGGGCATCCTAGCTTGCATGTATAGTTATTATACGAGCCTGTAGCTGTTCTGCAAGCCATATGTATCCTTGCTGGTGTGTGCAGTAGCTCAGCCCATTTGCTGGAATTCCAGCCTCTTTGCAGAGCTAAAAATTGGACTGTGGTCATAATTAAATAGTATTCACAGCTATAGTTGTCCTGTACACTTCACATAAAAGGGAGATCTGTATTGAGGGTGTCCTACATTCACTCCAAATCAGCACAAAAGGCAGTATAGTGATTTTTCAGCCTTCTATACAAGGCATGCACGACCTGTTGCATGCAGCACCTTCGAAGAGCACACTAAGAGCATGTGCATGCCAGCAGCACACAATCAGGCAGCATCCCAGGAAGGGCACATGGAAGAGGAGGAGTGCAATGTCTTGGTGGTAGTCACCCCTACTACAGATATTCTTTGAGTCTGTGTCAGACCATTATGATACATGTCCATCACTTGTATAAGGTACATGCAAACTTTGTCACTTGTGTTCTACTCGTCACGCTTGCTGTTGGGGAAGCGGCAGAACACAATGTCCTGCCATGCATCATAGGCCTGCTCCCGACCCTCTATGTCGCCAGTTGCCTCACATTTGTCAAGCTCTACCACAATTTGCAAGACCAGCTCGTGCTTTGGCCCCATCATCGAGATGCTGGTGCAGTGCAACTGCTTCTACTTGTGATTGAACACTTTGAGATCCTCAACTGTTGCACCTTTGGGTTCTAGGCTGAACAAGGGTGCGCATCTGGAGGGCCGTCAAAGATGACAGACAGCCAGAGAGACCAAGGCACCTAACTCACGTTATGCCATGGATTGACATGGGTCTGTGAGTTGGGCGCAGTGTTTGACATTGTGGTTGGGAGTGTTGGAAAGTCTGTCAGATGCCAGTAGTTGCTGGTCTGAACACCGGTCCCCAATGTCAGATCATTATGGGGCTCACAGGACAAAGTGATTGACCAGCCAGCACCATCCAGCCTGACAACTACTTGGGGTGACGGGACGAGGCCCCTTCTTTGACCTTGGTTTGGCTATGATTTGTAGCTTGATCACACAAATGTGCAGTCCTTGATTTCTTAGGTACTAGGTAGGTAGCTATGGGAGCAAATGGGAGGGATTCCAACCTGAGCAAGGTTCAATTAAATTGAAGATTCAATCAGAGTGCATGTAGGTCCCGCAGATCTCTCTCTATCTGCAGCTATCTGCGACCGGAACGATCATTCCAAGACCTGATATAAGCTACTTGGCTTATTGACGTGGAGTTGTGCAGCATGCGCACAACTGCGCTTGACTGAAAACCACGCCAAATTCAGCTATCAGATCCCAATTCTTAAGTCCCCACAAAGTGGGCTTGAAGCAAGTGGTAGCTAATTTCTGGTTGTTTGCTGCAGATCTGGCCCGACTCAACTCAAGATGGCTGCGTGTGCTATAGCGCAGGCCTGGAGATACATGGTGGCTAGGATGCCCAGGGCTCTGGAGGGCCATGCCTCTGGAAGAGAACCGCTAGCCCACCCTGTAGGCCCCAGCCCAGAAGGGCCACTATTTTGCCCCCCTGGGGGGCCCAAAATCCCAAAAACAAGCTAGGCCCCAGGCCCCAGCATGGACACGTCCATAGAGAGAGTGACGTAACACATGGAAGCATTCACCATGGAATCTAGTGGATATGTCCTGGGCAGTGGTATACTACCACATATGAGACCTCTCTAGGGCCATCTTCTACCAGACAGGGATTAGCCTAATGAGGTCTGGTTTGAGGTAGCCTGAAGTGGAACACAAATTGTCAGAAATATCCCGAAAGAATGCCAGCGTCTAGTTGACAGAATTCATTCCAAGCCCCATGTGGCGGTGAAACGGTGCACCTGAGTAAGGGCTGCAGAATGGTGACTTCGCGAAGAGCGGACTCTAACACAAAACCCACACACACACACACAACTCACTACAACCAGTACAAAGTGCTAAGATTGAGTTCGGATCCTTCTGAAGTATACAGATAAGATGAATTCTCTCTT
Organism: Mycena belliarum; assembly: GCA_029282135.1. NCBI lineage: Eukaryota > Fungi > Basidiomycota > Agaricomycetes > Agaricales > Mycenaceae > Mycena > Mycena belliarum. The sequence goes on from JARJCN010000184.1 coordinate 26,936, forward strand.
TTATTGAAGTGGGACAAGTATCGACTCGACAAGTTTTGGTAGAACTAAGTTCGAGATTACAATAGCTTCAGGTAGCTACCAACCGAAGAACAATCGCGAACACACGAAAACACAGACAAGGGGTTTCGGGTGTAAGGATGTTTTGTTGTGAAAGTCTCCCCGGCTCAAGTCTCAACGACTTTAACACGGACGTGAACGGCTTCCTGACGGGCGCTTGACCAGGCCAGGCAAGGGAACAACGACTACGACCAGACTGCTAAACGCGTACAGGTTCCAATAGCCCAACTAACTGAAATATGACCAGGCTGCTAAACGCGCACAGGTTCCAATAGTAACGGCCGCCTGCCTCTAGCAACTTAACTGAGGACTTTATCAAATGCTCGCCATGACCCTCCACGAGACAATAGTGTGTACCACCAGAAGCCTTGCAATCTCAGGACTCAGCAGTTAGCTATAACTGATAAATCTCAAGTTCACAAAATTGTTAATGGATCAAGACAAAGATATGTTTTTGGTACACAAATCTTCGCAGATACAGAGGACACCAAAGCCTTTGGACAGAACTAGCTGATGGGCTATTTCCTGGGGCGAGGATGAACTCCTGCAATGTGTGCTCTACGTGCTATTTTATAGGTTTTCGCTAAATACATGACAGACTGATATGAGTAAACAAGACAAAGGAAAATGAGTAATGAAACGGATTCAGAACGGAATATAACGGCCACGCGTCCTCTGTATAGTGTCCTTGGTGAGGCTCGGCACCTTGCCAGTCAGCGCGAATGACCAGCCGAGCCATATTGGATATATCGCGGACATGCCGCGGGTTCGCGAACACATCTTCCTCCTGCCGGACCTACACACTAGGCCGGCTTGGTCAGTAATCCGCTAGGATTACGTCCCACAGCTCCGTCAGAGCTCTACGTCTCCCTCTGGCTTGGTTTCGAACCCACATGTTTGCCCGGCACAGTCCCAGAAAGGATATTGAAAATCGCGACCGACAATCAATTCCCCTTTTGGACTGTGCAGATCCCGCGAAAGTGCTTGCGCACTTCTCGGTACATCGACATGATCCCATGATGGTCCGGGTGAGGCCGGACACTTGGTCTACTGGGTACAGAGGGTTCGCTAACACAGTACTTCGTGTAGCGAACTGGTCCAATGTCCGTTATTGTGGTACTAGGTCACTTCGCTACTTCGAACATGACTTCGCTACCTCGCTATCTGCTATGTTTCCTGGTAATGCATGATCCACACAAAGGGTGTCTGAGCTTTTGGGTATATATCTCCGGGGTATGGTATCTAGCCTGCAGGGCAAGCCACGTCCTATCACTAGGATCTGACTCTATCTGTCGGAGCTCGCTACTCTTCTAGGACTGTCTTTGTCTGGCTCCCATTTGGTAGCGAACCGAGTCAAAGTACAGATCCCCAGAATAGGAATCCTCTAGCATCATTAATACGCAACCAGCAGCGCGGAGCTCAGCTCTGGTTCTAATTGTATATCACCGGACGGGAGTCCTCTAGCCGTATGCTAGAAGTCGCTAAAAAGCGTGATTACACGGCTGGTCCGCTACCAGTCGTATCATCTCCCCCTCACTAAATATCAACCGTCCCCGGTTGCCCATTTAGTGGTCTAAGAATGATAGCTTCTTTCGACGTCCAAATTTTTTATCGATTTTGTGCTCTTTTTGAAGACTGTCCAATTGCTTCACCATCATCAACCTGATTTCATGTTTTTGCAGTTCGCGAATCGCGGACTTCTATTTTTAGACCACCGAAGTCAAAATTGCTCTTGACTTCGCTAAATCTGCCTCCGCTCGCTAACTCATGTCAATGTCACGTGACATCACTGATTTTTCGGACTTATGCATGGTCGATCATGGCTGAGAGTTAGGGGCTTATCACCCTTTACCCTGGACCACCACCTCCAGCACTCCTCGAACCTAGTGAGTTCGCGGACTCTCGTTCTAGCGCCCTGTCTATCTACCTTTGCTTCGGTAGTTCTAGACCCGCTGCGGCATCACCACGTTTTGCGGAACCCATAGGCTATTTCTGGGTTATATATATGTTTTAATGGTGGGTCTCTATTTGGGATAGTCGCGATGCGCTTCTCATACGTAATATGGCGCAGCCATATAATATATGAGTTGGGCGCTGTGGCTTTCTTCCTTTCTCCCCCCACCATCCTCCTGCCCAGCGACGCATATTACGCTCGCTGCGCTGCTCCTCAATGGCCAAGCGGACACAACCCGACGCCACTCTCGCCTTGTCTTCCGACGTCGACTATTGGCGTCACATTCGCGACTACGACTTGGACTCTTTTATCCGTCTTTTCTCCAAGAGCGCTCTTTCGTCTGCGAAGGTTATCAATGTCTACTTGCATCTTTTGGAGTTCATGTCCTGCGTAGTGCGTATTACTACGCACTACCCAGCGTTTTATTTCGCTAATCGACCACTCTGCGTCCTTTTTTAGAGGGCCCATCGTGACGAATTTCCCCAGGAACCTCAGAGCATCGATCACAAGGTGGTGGAGCAATTCCTCTTCCAAGTGTCGGTGATCTATGGTTCCGCGCGCCGTCGCGACGAGGGCAAGAAGCACGACTGGGAGCTCCTCCATCAGGTTTTCTACGAGTTGTGCCATACGCAGCCGCTATTCGAGGTGCGCCCCTTTCTTTTCTAGGTCCACTTGAGCCTACTAACCACTATATTCTCATATAGACGCCGTTCGACCCATCCTTCGTGGTTCCAGAACCTCCAGAGCCCAACCCGTTCGTGAGCGGCGCCCCGCTCTTCGACTTTGACGCGCCCGAGCCTCTGACCAAAAAGCCAAAGAAGGCCCGACCCTCCGCCGTTGCCGCTGCCACGCCTCCGCAGGCGTCTACATCCAAACAGGTAAGATTTTAAATTTTCCTGTTCTTTTGTTTTTATAGCTATTCGCTAATCGGAAATTTCTGTAGGTTCTCGAGAAGCGCCTCACGCGTTCCAAGAAGCAAGCCGAGGAGGTCGCGACTCCCGCCGCGCGCCCTATCAAGCCTCTTCCCGCCGCGCGAGCGAAACCCGCGCCCACTGCCTCCACCTCGAAGGTTCGGGCGCCACCCAAGTCGCCTACCCCGGTCGAAGAGTCCGCCGAAGAGGTCGAAGAGGTCGAGGAGATCTCGACCGCTGCCGCCGACGAGGAGGATCCCCTCAGGAGCCTGGGCAAGTTCCTCGCTAAGTTCAACCTGACGTACTCCGGTACGTATTTCAGTTCGCGACTTAGGTGATTTTTAGCTAACAGCTATTTATCCCTTATAGTGAAGCGGGATACTGCGGTGCAAGTCGCGACCCCGGTCGTCCCGCGAGTCACGGTTTTGCGCGGCATCCTTCCCCCGGACTTCCATCGCGTAAGTCCCTGTTCCACTATAAGTTTTTGTTGCGAGTTTTAACAAATGGTACAGTCGCTGTTCATCTGCACCACCTGCTCCTCCCGCAACATCGTCTGCGTTTTTCTTGGTTTCAACAAGGCCTGCTGGGCTTGTCACGCCAGCAACCGCTCCGCCTGCACTTTCTCGATGACGGATCGTGTTCGGATGCAGACCGTGGAACGGCTGCAGGGTTTCTTGTCGTTGTCCAATCCGAGTGCGTGCAGCACTCTTTTTATCGCAACAGTTCGCTAACCCCTTCCTTTAGACTTGCTCCTCCATCTTTCGCGCATGATCGAAGGCTTGCGTCGCGTCAACTTCGCGTACCGCCTCCTGGCCATTGAACATCGCGACTACGAGACGTCCGTCGAGGAGTTCACGGTATTTTATTTTCAGACGAAGTCGATACTTCGTCCGGAGGACTTCGCTAAACGCTTCGAGGACCCCGACCTGATGCAGATGATCGAGGACTTGCTTGCGCGCCTCGACATTACTCGCGAGTCGGCTACCAACAGGTACTTCGATCGTCGCCCACCGGTGGACATCGTCGCAGAGCCCGGGACACCTCAGCTGGCCCAGATCGACCCCAACCACGCGGTCTACCACCCGCCAGACCTGTCTCATGGCCTATCCCTCCAGGAGATCGAATTCGAGGAGCCCGAGGACCACCCTTCCTTCGTTCAACTCTCGGATGGAACCACGCCTCCGCCGGTCGCCCCTTCACGCGCGCGTCCGTTCTCAAAGCGTGTTCGCGCCCAAGTCTTCGTCGAGGTGCCTCCGCGCGCCAGTAGTTCCAAGGCTGCGTCGGCCGCCGCTCCCGCGATGGTTCCACCACCGCCTCCATCTCGTCCTCCGGCGTCGTCGTCTGCGGTGCCCACGGTTCGCAAAGGCCTGCCCAAGAGCGCGCCCAAGACTCCGCGTCCCTCGACTTCAACGTCGGGAAAGCCGGTCGCGACCTCTACGCCTGCCGCGTCCAAGGTCGCGACTCGCGACAGGAGCCGCTTGGTCCTTCCGCCGCCCATCGCATCGCTTGCCACTGCGAGCTCGCCGGCCCCCTCGCCGCCATCGTCGCCTTTGCGGCCGTCGTTTGTTCCAGGGACGCTGCTGGCCAAGCCCTCGAGCCCAGATCGCGAACTTGCGTCCAGCGATCGCGGTTCTTCGCCGCCTCTCGAACCCGACACCACTCTTCCCAATGAGCCGTCGGACGTCGTGATGGAACCCGCGGAGCAGGACAACGAGCAGAACGACGAGGACGAGGAAGAGGAGCCGCAGGACGAGGAGCCGGAGCTCGAGCGAGAGGACGAGCAGGAGTACGTCCCGGACGATGAGCCTGACGCCCCGGGTGAGGACGAGGACTAGGTCCCCCGCGCTGCGTCTTACGTTTCTTTTGCGCTGTGATGCGGACTGCGGCGCTACCGAGGGAATGGGTGTGGGTTTCGGTCGGTGGCCTGTTCGTCCTCTAGGGGGTTTGTAAGAGCGTGGTCCCTAGGGCGTCTGGCACGTTGTAGGCAGGCTTATAGGCAGTGAAAACCGCGGGTGTGTGTGTGTGCGTGGGTTGGGAGCGCGAGGCTCTTGTGGTTTTGTGTGAAAAACCGCGGTTGGCGCAGGAAAGTCGCGGTTTGCCGGGCTATGTCAGCGAAGAATACGGTGTAGAAAGTGAAGATACCTGTTCCGCTAGGACGCAATGTCGCCGATGCGCTCCTTCAGAACCTCCAAAGCCTCAGTGCTTCGACCTAATCCAATGCCTCTCCCCTTTGAACGGGGCACGTGATCGTGTCGGTGGGCGAACCAAGGGGTTCGCTCGCGAGTGACTTTGACGTCGACGGTCTCCGGTGCGGAGGGTGAGTCCGGTCGTTTGGTAGACGA
>JARJCN010000185.1:0-30290 GCA_029282135.1 Mycena belliarum
TCCCTTGTAAGCTCTCCGTCCTCCGGAACCTTTGCATTTGGGTCCACCGGGTCCTCGACATCCACCTCCAGGTCGTCCTGGTCCTGCAGGTCGTAGCCGTACTTCAAGATGTAGAGATTCGCAATATCGGTGTAGAAAGTTCCCAATGCCACCTGCCCCGCCTCGTCGGCCGCCTGCCACGCTTCAGCACGAGCGCTCAGGAATTTCAGCTTCGTCCCGTGTACCCAAGAAATTTTTCCGGGCTTGACACCTTCTTTTTTTCGGCTGCGTCTCTGTCGCTCAGTGGTTCCAGGCGCTGTGGCGGTTTTCCTGGCCGTTTACTTCGAGGGCGACATCGTGCGGCAAGACAACGAGGACTGATGAAACGTAACGCTCAGAGAGAGAGACTCGGTAAACAGACTCCAGACTTTTCCACGTGCACATCCCGATTAGGACGTTCCAAGCCTTGGAAACTTAGAGCGGCATATTCAAAATCATGAGACAGGCAAGAATAATACATGCATGAAAAGAAAACGACGCCGCAAGACCCGGACCCACTCATTCTCCTCCACATCCGTCTTTCGCATTTTCCCCCTTTCCAGATTGCGCGCCTCCACCCGCCTGACGAATTGCATACTCAGTCGCAGCCTCCCACCCGATAACAACTTGTACCGGCCCTTCCCCCACCTCCGCCAGAGCCTCCTCCTGGGAGTGGAGGATCGCTCCTCTCGCGGTGACATAGAACGGGTCATGCTCCGAGGGCACAGAATGAATACGCGCCACGTTTCGCCCTGGAGATGGTGCGGTACTACCCCCTGCGACGCCGACGACGCCAGGTGGCTCCCGCGAGAAGACGGCACCCCTCCCTTTCCCGCAGTCGCCTTTGGGTTGCTAGGCGGCAACGCTGACACGGAAGATGGCGGCGTTAACGATGACGACGAGCTGAGCGGAGGGTCGGAGGTCTGGGACCACAAATCAGCCACTTTCTGGGCTGGGAGGATCTGTAATCCTGAGCGATGTCCTCGATACGTCGTACACGTGCAATCTTCTCTTGTGCGCCCTTCGACGGCCCGCCCTGGCCTCCGTCTTGGACCCTAGTCGGCGAGCGCTCGTCTGGGGTGTCGGGATCAAACAAGGGCACTCTCTGTTCATCACCTGAGTCGTCTGAATCAGTCGGCGGCACTGGGGTGTACGAAGGTGGTGGCCCGCCATGGACTCGCGCGGACCGAGCGCGTTCCATCGTCCTGGAAGCAGGTGACGCGACAGATAGGATGGGCAACTGGGGATGTTCGGTGACCGACGTCTCGCGTTTCAGAGGTGAGCTCCCCTCTCTTTTCATCCCCTCTTCCCGCTTGACAACCCCGCCCGCCTTGCCAGGCATTTGCACGTCCGCCTCTAGCTTGACACCGACATCGCCCGCAGGCTTCCGGGGTATGCGGATGATGCCGTTGGTGTCCCCTTGTGAGAAATTGGCACACTGATAAGGACGCGCGGGACAGCGACCATGACGGTGATAGCAATGCAACGCCCATACGACAAGCACCTCGCTCTCCCAGTCTTGGAAGGACCCCACAGCGTCCTCTTCAGGGTAAGCCGACCCCAGTGCTCGAACACAGGACGCCCTTGGCTGAATGAGATCCCAGGATGTGTCGTAGTGCAGCACGAGCTCACTTTAAACTATATACGCCCTGCCCGCTGGATAGAAAGAGGGACCCAGTAAGTTTTGCTCCGACTTTTTGAGAAAGTCTTGTGATCCTTGAAGTTGCTACCAAGATAAAGAGGGATCGAGCAGGGAATGAACGACGCATGGGGCTTTGCGAGGTCTCGAAGTGCAGCGGGGATCATCATGGTACTATTGGTACAAGGGCAAGATGTGGTCACGGTGTGTGACCAGTCCTTGGGACCCAGATGTTTTATATGGCTACCAAAATGGATATGTATAGGTTGTCCAGCTAGCTAAGAGCTATACGCAGTCGACACATTGTCGATGTCCATTTTTTCGTGCGCCCAGTAATAATTATCAGTCACGACACACTTCTCCTTCTGAGGTCCTGGATCTGCAGGCACATCGTAAATTGGTAGCAGGTTACAATAAAAGGGCCTTCCTTGCCTCTTCGACTGCGTCGCCTTTGAGGGCTCCTTTTCCGTCGATGATCCTGCTTTTGCATTTCCGGCGGGCTTCAGTGCGGGGGGCTGCTTGCGCTTGCACCCCTCCAGCAGCTTCAAAAGCTCGGCATCCTTGCGTGCCCGTATGGTGTCGAGCGAGTGCTGCCCAACTGGTTTACGACGCGCCCCCGGTCTGGGCCCGTTCTTGGGCGGGACATATGTGTAAACGGCACCCTTCTCCAATCCTTCGCCGTATGGAGAGAGGTCGCCCCTTGGGCGTGCATTGGCCGCAACACGGCGTCGGCGCAAGTCTTGCAAGTACGAGTTTGAGGGCATTTATCTAGGTCACGAAATTCTACGTGACAGAAACTGTCAAGTCGTTTCCATTCACCTATTCTGACAACATATAATATTACATACGCCGGGCACTGTCAGAAGTATTAAGTCTGTAGCTCGTCATGTTAATCCTCGTCTGAAGAGTACGCTACCAGTGGCGACAAAGCAGGTGCTTGCAACCCCGCATTGAGCACTGCCTTTTGCCTTGCGGCAGCCGCGCTGGCTTTACGCTCTCGAAATTTCTCGAGATTCCTGGAGGTTACGTGTAAAGACAATTGAAGCAGAAGATGCTGAACTCACTTCTCTTGAAGCTCAGGTTTCTTTCGGTAGCGACGCCGACGTCGTTTCTCGGCGGAGGCCAGCTGAGGCCGATTTCTGATTCCCGTCAGGAAATTGCCTATTGTGAAAGCACGCAAACGGACGACACCAACTTCTCTCGGTAGCGCTGCGTGGCTTCACGGCGCCGCTCGCGCAGGGCTGCCTGCTCTTCTGCAGACAACAGGCCTTCCTGTGCCCGCCGTTTGGCCATACGGGCACGAGTCTTTTCATTGCGTGCCTCGGCATTCCTATTCCGCGAGCAATTTAGACATTGTAGGATAGCGGGAGATGTAATGACACACTTGAAGTTGTATATTCGGCTTGAGGAGAGCTTGCGGTACTTGCGCAGCTCTTCTTCAGTCATGTCGGCAAAGACCTGAGTCATGGCGGGAAAGACAAGGCCGAGCAGGGCATGTCACAATGTGACAATCCCAGTTGTAACTGCCGAATGAATGGTTTCTTTTTTTTTGTGAAGGCACGGCCTTGGTTGGCAGGATTCTGAGCTGGCAGTTCTGCTTTCAATACTTGACGGCGGTCATCTGAATTTTAAAAGATTTTTTTGCCTTGGGAGCACCACGAATGTTTGAGGTCATACCCAGATGTCCTAAGTACTTCTGAACGCTTCAAGGTCCAGCTGAATCCGGTTCCCATTCTTTCATTGAGCAGTCAAAATCTGCTCGCAAATCTGAGGAATTCAACGTGTTTCTAGTCTTGTAGGTATGTCGTTGTTTCCTAGATTTTTCCGGGGCATGTATCGCGCTGCAGAGGCAGTTTAAGGACGGGAGATATGGTGCAGTCACCACGTTTGCCCGCCATTTTATCGCGCAGTCACCACATATCGTGGTGACTGCGCGACTTCTGTGGTGAGTGCACCATACTTGCGTGGTGATTGCGCGCCGTTCGTGGTGACTGCGCGATAAGATGGCCTGTTTTGGCCTTGTAAGGTAGACACTTTCATAGACCGAGAAAATCCGTATAGAAATGGTATAAAAATCGCATTAATCGGAATCGGTTTGTAAACTATCAACTGTGCTAAACATGTCGACGCCCTTCTCCCACCGATGAGAGTCCTCTGCTGCACGCGCCCGCTTGGCCTCCCGAGTCGCGGTCCTCTCCCAGGCCTCCTCAGTCTGGAACCCGTTTCGGATCCACCGGAAGAGTCCTCCCGCGGTATATTGTGTGAAGGAGAATCTTTGCTCGTGGGCTGCAACGGGTACGTTCGAGTGCCGGATGATTGCTGATGGTATTAGGATTGTCGAGCCAGGGGGAAAGCGAATAACGAGTCTGAGATCCCAGAGGATAAGCTGTCCGCCGACGTCGGGATCAAAATCACCCAGCGCGGTGATGGAGCACCATCCCCAAGCGAGATTCCCAAAGTCGAGGTGGGGTACGGTGATGGCATGGGGCCCAAAGTTGAAGGTGCACGCAGCGAAAACGCTGCGCGCAAAGTTCCACCGCAGCGACGGTCGCCAGCCCGCGAGAATAGCCATTTGGGCCTGGTAGAAGGTGAAGAGGATGGGGGCAAAGAGGGCAAAGAGACCTGGCCGTCAAATCAGTACAAGTCCCACACGGACAGAGAAGCTCTGAAGTAGACTTACAGTTGGCGAATCCAGCCAGACGCTTGAAAGCGTCATTTCCCAGGAAGTCGTCTGTGAGCCTTGTGTTTTCCGTGTTGTTACAGAGCTCGCCAGGTTCCTGATGGTCATTAGCTGGAATGGTCAATGATGTCGGAGTGCTCACCGTCTGACCGCCTCCGTGTGATACGCCTCGAGAGATGGATGGGTAGGGTTCCTGCGCACGTCGGTGGTGAAGCTGGTCCAGGGTGAAGGACCCTTCGCCCACGCGCTCCGCAAAGAGCTTCGCGGCAGTATCAGTAACAAGTTTCCACCCTGCCAAGTCACGGGGCATGCCGCCGAGGACCGCAATGACACGGCCTTTGGAGTCGACCAAGGGGATGGAGGTACTGCTTTCCGATTAGATTATGCCTGTGGAATGATGTACAAGACACTCACCGCCCGAGCCAATTTATATACCGAAGACCCTTAGCGCCGGTGAGCGCCTCAATCTGATCGCGAGTATAGGCCCGCCCTCCCATGCCGGCTTCGTGCTCAGTCTCGGCGCTCCTCAATCCGACCCACGCAGGCTTCGAGTGGGCCAGGTGCGCCGCATCGACGTCCACCTGGACTGCGTGGCCCAGGGCCACATGGACGTGCCGCTGTGCGACGGACTTGCGAATGATGCCCGCATGCCCGGCGTCTGTGGCAGCCTGCATGCGCTTACGGTGGCGACGACGCTTTGAGCTGAGCTTAAGTGCCGACGGCGACGATGGAGGGGGCGAGGGCGAGGGCAAGGGCAAGGGCGAGTTCGAAAGCAAGTGTGAAGTCGATGCCGTTGCCAATGTCGATGGCTGAGGTGTGGTCTCGGAAAAGGGTGCTGCAGAGATGGGAACAGGTTCATCCTCGCCATCTTGGTCGCCGAACCGTTCCGCGAGGCACTCTTCAACGTCGAAATATTCCTCGGGCTCCAGGGGTGCACCAACACAGAGGTCGAACGAGGAGTATTCCTTGCCGGATCGCAGGGCGCGGCGTCCAAGATCTGGAAGGCAGGGTAAGCGTCTAGTAATAAAAACAATCGGGGCGAGGAATGCAGGGGGGCAACGGCTATAAGGCAGGGAAAGAGAGCACCCTCTCAAAGTTCCATGGTAGGATCTTTCAAGGGCAAAGAAAAGACGCCCTCTCAAAGTTCCGTGGTAGGATCTTTCAAGGGTGCAGCGGCGCGGGGGGGTCAAAATTCCAGGGTCGGATCTTTTCACCCGCGCGCCGGCCAAATGGAAGGGGGGAGGGAAGAAAAGAAAGAAAGAAAGAGAAGGAACGAAGGACTTACTTGGCATAGAGGGACTTGAAAGGTATGGACTTGAATGATACCGAAGGGAGGGATAAAGACTCGCAGGGAAGGAGAACAAGAATCTGCCGGCTCAGATCCAGCTGAACTATGAGGCGGCGTCACCATGTGATTGAATTGCCCAGCAGCGGTCAGCGCCAAGGAGGGACGGGAGATCAGCACATGCAGGTTGCGCGCGCCGCGACCTCGCACACAGAGAACTGACAAGACAACGAAAAGAGAGGGATGGCCACTGGTGGGGCGGGTGGGGGGGGGGCGGCAGCGGATGGCGCCGTCAAGACGCCATGTTTCTTGTGGATGATTCGGTTCGAGAGAGTGGGCCGATAATTCCGTGATCACGAGGTCGTGATCACGAGGTAAGATCATCGCGTGGACGCGAATGACTCTGAGACGCTGAGTCCCGCTTTTCATGAATCGATGGCGTTCAAGTGGTTTCCATGGATCAATTGGCTTCAAGGGCGCGAGCAAGAAGAAGACGCGAATGCGATTTCATTGCAACCAAGAAGATCGGATAGACACAAGATTGAAGATGTATACTGACTATGAGCTGTCGTCTGAGCAAGGGACGACAACCCAACGAGGCGGCCGCGGGAATGTGAGCCCTTCCCAAGAGTACGATACGCTGGTGCTGGCGGCCCATTCCGGAAAGAGTGCAGCAATGGTCTCCTGCTCAGCAACATTGGGGCGAGGTGCTCGCCTCATGGGCTTCTGGCAGAGCGGGCATTTCCACTTGCGTTCGAGCCAAAGCCGGATACATGAGTAGCAATGACTATGCGAGCAAGCATAGCTAGAAGGTGCGTGAGTCCTTCAATGCCCCCCCCGCGATAAAAGCGCCAATAGACGTACAATACAGGATGCGCCTTCGCGTTCAGACAGATGGTGCAAGTGAGGTCGGGGTCTTCAGTGTCCTGTGCGGCGGGAACAATTCCTGCCTGGTAGAGGTCGACCTCTTCGAGGGGACTTGGGCGAGGAACTCGAAAGCCGTTGCGGCGCCGATCACGCATGGCCTTGGTGCGAACTCGAGTGCAGGCCGAACTGCGGCCAATGGCCCGGCGTGCAGCCTCATGCTGCTCGGGCGTCATCCGGTGGAACGCCTGTGAGATATTCCCAGGAGGGGGGAAACCGCGCGCTGAAGCTGCATTAGTGCCAGGTAAGCAGATGCTGGTGATATTGACCAACTTGCAGGGTCTCCAGGGACGGGTCTGCGCGTGCTCATTGAGTGGAGGCAAAGAGGGCTGATCAGAGTTGGGGTCATAGCAAGTTTTGGCAGGTTTTGGCAGTGTTTTCGGGCCTGGAGCTAATGGAATACTCTGAGGATCCCGTCCAATACGACAAACGTGAGTCATATGATCCAGAAGCTGTTTGCGACTCGGACTGACCTTTTCATGGTAGGTCGGCGACGGCACCAAGGCAAGGAGTCTGGCAACCTCTACGTCCATAACCCGCACACTGCGACAATCAGCGAGAACTCAAACGACGGGCGACGGTTCCATGTTCAAACAAGGGCACTTGATTTCTCAATCGACGAACGCAGCCTCCCGAACGGCCACTACGCGGAGGACGTGGCAACTGCAAGCGCTCTAGAAAGTGCTGATTTCTCGTATCTATTGGGAGACAACGGGACTTGGGGTGAAGAAGACACCGCTGTTGATGGTGGATCGACCGAGGCGGACGGTATCACGATGTGTCCGCCTCCCAACACGGCCGGACCTCATTATGAGCGCTGGGAGAACGCGGTAGGCTCTTGCTGGAAGGAGGACATGGGACTGACCAAGATCTGGTTCAGGACTTTCCGATGAAGGTCTGGGTGCGAGACTTCCGGGACGAAACTTTGGACGAAATGCTGCGCGGTGAGGGACGTGGCTCGCCAGCGTTCTATGCCAGTTGTGCAGGGTGCCGGAAGCCCGACCCGGTTTTTCGATGTGCGCGTCAGACTTGCCTGGGCCCGGGGATGTATTGTGAGGACTGCATTGTCTTCATGCACCGGCAGCTTCCGACGCATATGGTTGAGGTACGCTGCCTACCTACACATCTTCCAAATGCGTGATGACTTGAACGAGATCGCAGATGTGGACAGGCGAATTCTTCGTACCCATGCCACTCAATGAGCTGGCTGTCGAGGCGAGAGTGCAGTTGGGACACTTACCGGGTACCTACTGTCCTCGATCAACCCCAGCGCACAAGGATTTCGTAATTATGGATACCCTGGGCATCCGCACTGTCAAACTAAACTTTTGTGGATGTGACTCGACTATCACCCACCGTCAGCAACTGATGCGAGCTTGCCTGTGGCCCGCGACATCTTTGGATCCTCAAACATGTGCTACCTTTAACGCAATCCGACTATTTGAGGTACAAAATTGCCTCGGCAAGATCTCCGCGTATGACTTTGTGCGCTCGCTGGAGCTCCTGTCAAACAATGATGGTTTGAAGCCGACTCCAGTAAGTACGGGGAACAATTGCGCCACACGTGAACTGATTTATCTCTGTAGGACCGTCGACGGGCTTTTCGTACCATCGTCCGACAGTACCGGATGAGTGAGATGAGAAAAAGAGCTGGTACAGCACATTCCGACAGTGGATGTAAATCCACCAAGCAAGGATCACTAGCGCTGCTGTGTCGTCAGTGCCCGCAACCTGGCATGAATTTGATTGAGGGTTGGGACAAAATTGACTGGGACACGATGGACGAAGATCAAAGGTCTTATATCCCGAACTTTCTGACCTACTAGCTGACAGTCGCTCTACAGATATAAATACTTTTTGTGGCTTGCGGAGGATGCCAACTTCAAACTAATCAATCGACAGGTGTCGACGGAGGCCCGTGACCCGATTATCGATGACGGAAGTGGATACTTCTGCCATCGTGGCGAGTACACGGAGCATATCCGGAAGCACGTTGATGAGGAGGAAATGTCAAGCTGCTCCGGCTTCCAGGCAATGTTTCTGGCCAATACCAGGCGTGTTAAGGGCCTGCGTGTTACGGGAATCGGTGGTGTTACGTGCGCGCGACATAACATGTGGCGTCCAAATGGTCTGGGTGACCTACAAGCTGGGGAGCGGTACGCAAAATGCTTTTCAACTTCTGGGCAAAGCTGACGTGCTATGCGTCCAGGCATTGCAATATGGACTTCTTATTTTTCTCCGCCGTCCTCAACTTCGCAATGATGTACCTCATCCTTTCATACGATATAGCGTGTCAATTCTCAAAGCATCTGTGGGAGCGTATGGCGGAGCTGCCCGAAAAATACCACCTTAACATCGACCCATCATGTGTACGCTGGATGGTCCCGAATTTCCACCTTCCAGGTCACAAGAAGGCGTGTCATTCAGCCTTCTCATTCCATTGGCTTTGGGGCGCCGGAAGGAATCACGGCGAAGGTGTTGAGCAAAACTGGGAGTTCTTGAACGGGGCTGCGGCGGCGACTAAATTGATGGGGCTAGGGGCCCGTTTTGCGGCGCTCGAGGGCCTCTTTGCTTTCCACAACTGGCGAAGACAGATTGCACATCGTACGTCACACTGACTTGGATTTATTATCAATACTAAGAAGCTGCAGATCTGATTTTGAGGCGACGCATGGCTGAAGCCATAAAAGGAGGAAAAATGCATAAAGAGGCTTTTGAGGCGTTTCATGCAGGGCTCTCGGAGCGAAAGCCTGAGCTTGTCGAGGAATGGAGAGTCTGGGTCGAGAAGTACGAGAAGGAAGCCCACATTGAGAACGAGAAGAACATACCGTATGAGTACCAGGAAACGAGTGAGTGCAGCCATGGCATGGCGTCGCTTGCACTCATTTTTGCCAGATACGACACTAAAGCAGGTTCGACTCAAGCTTGCTCAAGAGGAATATGCGCGGACGGGCGACGGAACGGAGGTAGAGCGTGAGGACACGCCTAGTACGTTCATTTCGATGGGGATGGAAATCGAGGAGACTCAGTGCGTAGCTCCAGCACTGAGACGGGCACTACGTGGCGCTGACAAGAACACAGAAGGCAGCTTGCCGTAGCAATCAAAGCGGGCGGTTCCGATCCTTCGACCACCAACCAGCTCGACTTTCTGAGGCGGCGGACGCTGCTTCGAGTTCGCTTGGACGCGTTTCGGAGGCTGCAGCTAACCTATATGCCGAAGCTTCGTCGGTACATGACAGTGTCCCAGCGAACGGTTTGGGACGCGGACGACCGGGAGCCTGAAGCAACAAGGCTCTTTATGCCTTCAGATCTGGGCACCGCGGCAGCACGCGACAAGGCATGTGCAAGGGGACTGGATGGGGTCGAAGCGCGGCTTCGGGAGGCAGAGGCCGCGGAAGCGCTGGACCAGCTTCGACAAGGGCTGAGGACACGGACCGCGACAACTATATTTAAGGTCCGTAATTGGTCGGGGCAGCGCGCTCTAACTCGGGGACAAGGAATTCTGCGTCAAATCAATGTCAAGATACATGCGGCCAAACTACGATATCGATATGCCCGGCAAGCGATCCTGAAGCTGAAAGGGCATGGTGAGTGGGAGAAGCGGCTTCAAGTGCTGACGGACGACGACGTACGGGCCCTGAGCGAGAGGTCGCTGACAGAGGAGGAACGCGCCGAGCGAAATCAGCTGGTAGCAGCAGGGGGGGTACCCGAGGAGGGGGGGACCTCCGCAATGGCGAACGTGATCTCAGACGAGACGCACAGGACACTGTCCTGGATCTGGTACGCTGTGTCAGAGAAGGAGAACGATGACGAGAAATTGCACGAAGGTACACTCAGCTTTTAGAATCATATGCAGACTCGGGCTGACATCAACATGCAGCACTTCGTGTGGAGTGGTGTAAGGCGTATTCGAGGTCCCGAAGGTGGCGTGAGGAGTTAGTAACTCTGGAAGAGGAGATGGGACGGACACTGGTTTTTGGTGAGTATTCTGAGCGCCTATGGATTGCGAGGGCAGGTGCACGGGAGAAGATGCTTGGCAAGATAGAGCCTATCAGTGCAGAAGTTAGGGAGGGAGCGCGGGCATACGCATTGGAGCAGGCTGACCGAGAGCGGAGGACCAATGCAAAGCTTCGAGAAGAGTGGGGTCCCATTCGAAGGCGGGGAGCGGAATATTTGCGGGGAGAGGACATTGCTGGTCGTCCAGACATTGTGATCCCTGTGGACTCGGACGCGCTGAGGTGGGCAGAGGCCACTGTGTATGAGCGAGAGGAAGTCGAGAACGATATGTACCAGTAGTGGGAGGTGACGTTGTGACATTTTTTATTAACAATATTTAGACCGGGGCACTGCCCATATTCTACTTAGAGGTCGAAAGATAGTACTAGTATAGTGTAACGGCTTTCTGTCCTGTCGAATATCCGTCCCTTTCCGTCTGCTCCGGTGTTCGATTCCCTGTCTAGTTTTTCCTTTTTTGTAACACCAAGAATCGGCAAGCGCTATTTCCTCTAATGCGCATCAGCACCGACTAAATATTGGTGTGTGGGGGCCTTTTTTTACTTAGATAGATACATTGAAGACCAAGGGGACTGCAGGGGATGCTTCATGAAGCGTGAGAATCTATGACTGATTAGATAGTGGATTAGATGGATTGGCCGATTAGATTGCTAGATTGGTAACCCAGCATTTTCTTTTGATCTGGTGATGGCAGATAGTGATTTGGAGTGGTTTATGATTGACAAGGTCCTGAAACTGATGTGTGAGCAGGATATTGATGGCCGGAGCTGGCCATCATTATTTTATCTGCATAAGGAATGCCCGGGATGGCCAGGGATGCTGATATAAGCACGGGCGACGTTATCCTAGCTCTGTTCAAGGATAACCTACTTCCCCAGGGCATTGCATTACACTGCCAAGTCACTGGCAGTAATATCCTGGACTTAATGCACTCCCACTTCCACATAATGGTGGGGTATTGCATTATCGACACGTCCAAGGGTGGGAAAGCGAAAAACCACAACCACCACCCGAGGCCTACAACGCGGGGCGCGAGAGATCGGCACCGGTCGTGGACCTCGATGACTGTCCGTACTGCAAGGGCAATCGACACAAGAAGCAGGGCCCTGGTACAGAGCCGTGCCCACAGATGCCGGATGAAGGGAATGACGACGGGGGACCGAAAACATCGGAGATGCCGGACACTACGACGTATCCGTCAGCGCGCATGCGGGAAATACTGGATGTCGGGGATCTGCCCGAGCATCTGCATCAGAAAGCATGGGCAATGCTCGAAAAGAATCAAGCCGCGTTCGGGTTCGACGGGCGTCTGGGACACCTGGACGCCCGGGCGACAATTAGAACGCAGGATGGTCAGACGCCCATCGCAATTCCAGTGCGCGGATCGTCGCCAGCAAAACGGCAAGTTATCGAAGAGCAATTGACGAAATGGTTCGAGCAGGGGGTAATAGAAGACTCGATTAGCCCCTGGAGTGCGCCGGTGGTTATAGCATATCGCAACGGAAAGCCTCGGTTCTGCGTCGACTACAGAAAGCTCAACGCGGTCACAATCCCCGACGAATTTCCCATCCCTCGGCAGACGGAGATCCTGAGCTCTCTGGCGGGAGCACAAGTGCTGTCATCATTGGACGCCTTGGCCGGCTTCACGCAGCTGGAGATTGCCAAGGAAGATGTCGAGAAGACGGCCTTCCGAACGCATAAGGGGTTAATGCAGTTCAAGCGGATGCCTTTTGGTTTGCGTAACGGGCCGTCCATCTTCCAAAGGTTGATGCAAGGGATCCTCGCCCCGTTCCTGTGGCTATTCTGTCTGGTATACATCGATGACATAGTCGTGTACTCGAAAATGTACGAGGCCCACATAGAACACTTGGACAAGGTGCTCAGCGCGATCGCGAGAGCGGGACTGACACTCTCGCCACCGAAATGCCACTTGTTTTACTCGTCAATACTGCTGCTCGGCCACAAAGTGTCGCGGCTAGGACTGGCTACCCACGCAGAAAAGGTCCAGGCCATTCTAGAGCTCGAGCGGCCCACCAAAATGTCTTCACTACAGGCGTTTCTGGGCATGGTGGTCTACTTCTCCGCTTTCATTCCGTTCTACGCGGGCATAGCGGCGCCGCTGTTTCAGCTCTTACGAAAAGGGCAGAAATGGGAATGGAGAGCGGAGCACGAACACGCCTGGCAGGCCGCCAAGGACGCCCTAGCAGCGAGCCCTGTATTGGGGCACCCGATACAGGGCCTCCCGTATCGCCTGTACTGTGATGCGTCAGACGAGGCGTTGGGCTGCGCCTTGCAGCAGGTACAGCCCATAGCGATAAAGGATTTGGAGGGTACACCGACCTATGACCGACTTCGTAAGGCGTTCGTGGCAAAGGAACCCGTGCCAAGGCTAGCTTTCGCAATCTCCTCAAGAACCAACGACGTGCCGGAACCGAATGACTGGTCCGACGACTTCGAGTCCACGATCGTCCACGTCGAGCGCGTGATCGCGTACTGGTCGAGGACCTTTAAAAACGCGGAGATTCGATACTCGACGACGGAACACGAGGCATTAGGCGCCAAGGAGGGCCTGGTAAAGTTCCAGCCTTTCATAGAAGGGGAGAGAATCTTGTTGGTAACGGACCACGCGGCCCTACAGTGGGCGCGGACCTACGAGAACGCCAATCGTTGCCTCGCCACCTGGGGCGCGATCTTTTCGGCGTACGCGCCAGGCCTGGAGATCATACACAGGCCCGGACGAGTACATTCGAATGTCGACCCTTTGTCGCGGCTGCCCCGCGCACCACCAGAGCATACATCCCCGCGGGACTCGGCGACACCGAGCCTCCTACCGGACAACTCCTTGGCGGAAGCGCAGGAGCGGGCCTTTGCGGAAGCCCCGGCGCGGAAGGCGTTCGTCGCCTGGACACTGAGCGACTGCCTAGAAGGGGAAGGACCGCGTCCGTTCTGCACGCAGGAGGAGAGGCGGCTCGCGTCACGGGAGCAGCGTAGAGAGGCGACGCCGGCGGAAACGCGGGAACGCCGCAAGAGTCCGCGAGTACCACGAGCGCAGCAGGGTCAGCCGCTGGCAGAGCGAGCGGCTGCGCAGCAGACGAGGACGCCGCGTCGGCGACGCGTCCCGGAAGCGTTGCCCGGAGCGCCGGGCCCAGTCGCAGAGGCTCCTGTCGCCGCCGAGGACGACACGCGGAGCAATGCGGGCGATGTCATCGACGAGTTCACAAGGAGGGAAGAATGGGAAGCGAGCCACGCACCACCAACGATTCACGTTACAATTTCCGACGACTTCCTCGCGGCGCTGATTGCAGGGTACAAGAAGGATCCTGCCTTCGCGGCCAGGTGGGCAGAGGAAGACGCGAGTGACGGGCGCTGGTATGCCGGGAAGCGGTATTACAAGGACGAGAGAGGTCTGCTTTTCTTTCGCGACGCCGACTTTCTGCCGCGGCTCTGCATACCGGCGTCGCACCGATGGGTGATCATGCGCGAAGCGCATGAGAGCCCAGTGGAAACGGCACACGCAGGGCCAGAGAAGCTTTGGCAGATCCTCAGTGGTAAATTCTTTTGGCCAAGGATGCTGCGCGACGTGAAGATCTACGGGAGCACGTGCGACGTGTGCCAGAAGACGAAGCAGCCGACGTTCACGAAATGGGGCTTGCTACGGCCACACCCAATCCCTCGGCGCCCGTTCGAATCCGTCTCGCTGGACCTCATAGTGGGCCTGCCGGTGTCGGAAGGCTTCAACGCGATCTTGGTCATCATCTGCAGGATGTCAAAGCACGGGAGCTTCATCGCGACGACTTCCGGACTGACCGCCGAGGGATTTGCGTATCTCTTCGTAAAATACATCGTGTGCAGATTCGGCCTACCGGATAACATCGTCGCGGATCGCGACGCGAGGTGGACCTCGGACTTCTGGCGGGCGGAAGCGCGGTATTTGAAGACGACAATGGCGCTGACATCTTCGCGTCACCCGCAGGGCGATGGCCAGACAGAAATCGTGAACAAGATTCTCGAGACGATGCTGCGGGCCTATTGCGCCAAGGACAAGACCAAATGGTCGGAGTTCCTGTTCCTTTTAGAATTTGCATATAACTCGTCACCTTCGGGATCGACGACTTTCGCGCCATTCATGTTAGTCATGGGGTTCGTTCCACGCAGTCCCATGGATTTCCTGCTGCCACAGCAGGAGCTCGAGGGACGGACGATCGATGAAAGTGCAAACTCTTTCTTGGCGCGGATGTACGCGTGCCGCGAGTCCGCCCGGCTAGCAATGGCGCGCGCGCAGGATAAACAGGCGCGCGCGTACAACAAGGGGAGGAAGGAGCTCGACCTCAAGAAGGACGACTACGTCTTGCTGAACCCACACTCCTTGGAATGGACCGAGTCGCAGGGCGACGTAAAACTGATGCAGAGAGCCATCGGTCCTTTCCCAGTGACAGAACGCGTGAGCAACAAGGTCTACCGGCTGAAGATGAACGATCTGTACCCCGGGCTGCCAGTCTTTAACGTCGAGCACCTTCGCCCTTATAAAGTATCACCAGCGGAGCTGGGCGACCGGGCCACCCTAGGAGAAACGCGCATACGGAAGCCCGCGAAGGCGGAATACGAGGTTGAAGCCATTGTCGGCCATCGCATGGACAAGCGGGTCGGGAAAGTGTTGTACCTGGTGCGATGGCGCGGTTACGGGCCGTTGTACGACGAGTGGCTGGACGCACGCGCCCTACGTAACGCGGGGCAGATGCTGCGCGCCTACAGGCGTGCGAACGGTCTGCTTTAGAGGGCCACAAGAGGCACGACACGCGTGGCTCGCCAGCGTTGTATTTGTATCCAACCAAATTCTCTCTCTTTTTCTTTCTTTTCTGCACTATCGAATGCGTGGCTAACCTGCGCGGCGGCAAACCGGGCCGGCGCGCGAAGGCGCCTCCAGGCGCTAAAGCCGTTTCGGACCATGCCGGAGATCACGGCAGGGTCTCCGGCGAAGCGATGCCATCAGAGGGCTGCGGCGGTTCTTTTATCTTCCTCTTTCTTCCGTCCTCAACATTCGCGCCGTGCGTCGCCGCCTTTGACAACGAAGGCCCGACGACCAGGACTGCCGCGCCCTTTGAGAACGAAGGGCCAGGCACCTGAGCGGTTCCCGAAGACGCGCTGAGCAGCGGCGACAACATGGCAACGACGCACTGGGTACGGAGCTACGTCAGCAGCACCGCAACGGACGGCCTGCGTCCGTCCTACCGCAAGGACGGGGGAACCCACCTCGTCACACTGAACGGAGCGGCGCCGCTGTCAAAAATGCCGCCACCTGCGACAGAGCGACGCTCCGTCCGCCTCTACAACGGACAGTTCATGGACCATGAATGGGCGGTCTACCCGGACTGGGAAAGTGACCGCCTCGCGGCGCGGGCCTACGTCCCAGCGCAGCATGGGGTCTGGGCACAGCAGACTCACCGGGATTGGGCTTTCCAGTGGAACGCGCAGTTGGAAGTTCCCAACTACGCTCCTTACCGTCTGCTCCCGGCGCAACGCGAAGACCTTCGTGCTACGCTCACCGAGGCCTTGGATTGGAGTTCTCAAATAGGCCGAGTATACCCGGCTTACTTCATCTTCCGGCCACGGGGAGCGGTCCACAACATGGCTGCGCACTTTCCGACGCGAGACGACCTGAACGCCTTCGTGTGGGATGTTCGGCGGGAGGTGTTAGCCGCCTACGGCTACATCTCTGCCGTCCTGGCTCGCGACAGCGGCTGGAGATCGCGCGCCTGGTACGGCACGTTTGTCACCGACGTCGACAGGTTGGGTCTCCTGACGGGCCCAAAGAGAGGGATCTTGTTACGCCCCGCCGAACTATCCGAGGCGCGCGTCCGGACCTTGCTAGACCACGGCGTCCCAGTGCATTACCATTGGCCTGATGGGACGCCCCCCTCGGATATCGATGTCGGATACGCACCGGCAGCCCTGGGTGCAGTCGACTTCGACGCCGAGCGGAAGGCACAGGCGGACGCTGCGCTACGAGAACGGAAGCGCGAACGGAATGCGCGGCGGGCGGAAGCCACAGCGACGGGAGTCCGGAAAGGGAAGAAACGCTGGTACACCCAAGCCCACGCCGGCGCGCGGCTGGTAAGCACCACAGCCGGCATCGCGAAGAACCTGCTCAAAGAACACCCTGGGGACGATTCGCGCTCGACGCCCGAGGGCGACGTAACAGTCGTTCAGCTATGGCTCGAACGCGACGACGACAGCGGTGACAGCGACGGTGAGGGCCTACCGCTGTTCCCCTGGGAAGAGCCAGAGTTGCGTCACGCGGACGACGGAGCCGACGAGCTGCTGGAACAGCAGCTCGTGACGGGGGCCCCCGAGAAGCGAGCGTCGCCCGTCCCAGGACCTGAGGACCGCCGTGACGACACGCCACTGGGGGACGTCACGGCTGCGGCCGCATCAGGGGGCGCGCCCGTCGCGGTCACGGCCGCACGCGAGGAGAGACGCGGGCGAAGCCCTGCCGCAGCGCCGCTCCCGGGAAGCTCACGCCGCCGCAGGAGCGACTCGGGCGACCGACAGGGCGACGAGGGCTGGTCACCGAAGGTTCGGCGGTCCGACGAGGGCTGGACCACTTGGAGAAGGCACAGCGCTGACGCTCGCCGGTCGCGATCGCGGGGGAGCTCACACGTATGGCCCGTGCGACCGCGGACACCCACCCCGCCGATAGCGCAGGACGAAGCTGCGGAAGCAACCGACACCGCGACGGAGTACGAGAAATCGGAGGCGACCACGACGTCGGCACTCCGCGAACTCCTGAGCAACACGTCAGCCGTCGAGCTCGTATCTCAGCTCGACGAGCAGTCGGCGCGCGACGTGCTGGCTGCGCTCATGGCAAAGGCGGGCGGCGAGGTCACGCCATCAGAGGCGGGGGCCTCAGGAGCAACGACGGCGCCGCGTGACGTCCCGGCATCGCCAGCGAAAGGGACGCGGCCGGTGCCGGTCGTGAAGCCCCCACGTCCGCAACCAGATCGCTCCCTGCTGAGTAGGGTCTCCGTCGAGCTGGGCGAGCGCCTGGCGTCGGCGGTCGACGAGACTTGCCTATCAACAAGGATGGGCGAAGCCGGGTACGAACGCGCTGCAGCGGCGCAACGCGAGGTGGCGGCCGCGTGGATCCGTCGGGTCATGGACTGGAACGGCGTACCTGTGACAGCTACGCCGCCGGTCTATCGCGGTTCGACGAACGGAGCGCCGCCCGCGGAGGGACCGGCAGTCGGCATGCGTCTGTCTTGGGACTCGAGAACCGCGATGCGGGTCCTCCTCTGGACCGCGGAGGACGGGCGTCTGTCCATGACCGATGTCCTGAACCGATGCTACACCCTCGGCTGCCCATTACACATGTGGACGCCGTTCTTCACCCAAGAACCGGGACGGCGCCCACCCCTCTACAGGATCATACCGGCGCTGCCGCACGAGCCGGACGCGGACCTGACACGGGAAGCCATAGAGCAGTACGAACGGAACGTCGTGGAGGTTTTCAATCGCCCACACTCGCGGGCGGCCATGCATCGCGGAGGCTTGCTCTGGCGCATCGCGATGGAATGGGCCCCGCGGACTCTAGTGGAGGAGCTGTGGCAGCCCGTGGACCCAGCGGTCGGGCCCATACAATCCGACCCGGCGTACGGCTGGACCTACACTCTGACCCGCAACGAGGAAGACGCGTTGTTGGGCGTAACACGTCGCAGCGGCCAGATCTGGCCGCCACTCGAGTTCTGGGAGCGCTACGCGCGGTGGCACGGTCAGTGGACCGAAGGCAACGAAAGTTGGTTCGTCCAGCGCGTACGAGACATGCGGGGCCAGGGTCGCACGTTTCAGGCACGAAACAAGCAGAAATGGAGGTCGGGCCTGCACCTGCTGTCGGAAGTGATGATGGCCGACCCCACAACGGCAGGGCGCGCAGCGGAAGCAGACGACGTACTCGGCACGGTCGAGAGCGAGTTTCCTCTCGCATTCGAAGGAGTGGATCTCACGCGTGTGTGAAGGGCACATTAGCGGCACACCCGGAGAGGGGGGCTCTGTGACCGGGGAGCGTAGCTGCCGGGCCCGGGGCGGTTATCTCCGGCTGAGCCGCAACACGGCGTGTTGATGCGGCGTGACATCGGCAAAGCGGACTTAGTCGGAGTTCGAAAGCGAGCCGAGAAGTATATAGCTAGCGATCCGATATTGATGTACTTTACCAAATAAACAAATATCTTGATCTTTTCTCTTCTCTTGTGCCCGCTCCCTTCTCTCTCTCTCTCTCTCTCTCTCTCTCTCTCTCTCCCTCCATACCCGCCTCGCGCCGAGCGAAGTCCGACCAAGCCGGGCTTCTCTTGACCCGAAGCGGATCATCAGGAACCTCGGAGCGGAGCACGTGTCCAGCGGACTCGTCTCTTGCTCCCACTTGAGAGGACGCCTTCGGATACCGAAGGCTCCTCTCGACGCCACTAGCTCCTTCGCCAAGCGAAGGAGCCGTGCGTCTCGCGCCCTCGGACCGCAGGCGTTTGCAGATAGAGAGGAGTCACACCTCAGGAGACTCGCCAGGCCACTCGACCACGACGACCTCAGATACGTTCCTTTAAAAAGAAGTATCTGCGCACGTCCCTAGTAGCCTAGCTGCCGGGAGGCGTCACAGGACTACACTACGAAAGCTAGATACCATACCCAGGAGAATACCCACAAAAGCCTTGACAACTTTGGAGACCATGACTATACCCAAGGGACTGGATGGCCACAGTCCACTAGACAGGCATGAACCAGGTAGTAGGGTTCAAGGCCGCGACGCGCGGAGAAGTCCTTCAGAGTACTCTAGGAGTACTTGGGAACTATAGAGAGCAATAGACGCATGGATTGCTAGGAATGACAGTGATCGGCATAGTACTTGGCACGTCAAACGAGACATGTGACCAGTACGACGCGATCTGAGAAGTCAAACAAGGACAAAGGTTGTTCGACGAGAAGTCCACAGTACCTGTAGGAATGCCGAGAAGACCTCTGGAGAGGTCTGGCCCACACGAACTGAGTCGGACGGAGTCGAAACCAGTAGGCTAGGAGATTAGCAGACGAACCAACCCCGGAACATCGGTCAAAGCGGTCACCCGCTGCGGCAGCAGTTCTAGTGGAGCGGCAAAGCACGCCATCGGGCTTTACAAACCAAGCCAAAGTGCGGCATCCTCTACAAGTACTTGGCAAGTACTCGGGAGCACTCAACAGTGCTCTTGGCCTGGCCTAGAGTTTGCAAATATACCACAACGGGTCTCTGGAGTTCTCACGGCGCGGGGATCCGGACCAGACCGGCTCTCAACAGCCAATCATAGACGTTCCCGGGATCCGGACTTGTTTCATCTTATCTGTTTCACTCTGTCATCGTCGTCATTTCTATCTGTCATGTATTTCCCAGAAAACCTATAAAAATAGCAAGTAGTAGCCGCAGTACAGTAGTTCATCCTTGCCCCCCAGATCGTGCCCACAGACTGCCCGCAGTCCAAAGTACTATCCCACGGCGTTGGTGTCCTCTGTAACTGAGCGGAGATTGTTTGTCAATAAAACATTATCTGTTGGTTTCATTAAAAACTTGACCTTGAGAGGTTGTTTCGCTTGAGGACTTGTGATCAGTAGTAAACTACTCAACTCACTTGTGAGACCCCGTAAATCCTTTGTCTATAGTGTCAAAGGTCGCACAGACAGTTCCCCGCTTTAGAAAGGGCTGTTGTGTAGGACTATTGATACAAGACCCCGTTTAGCAGGCTTGTTGTAGTCAGCTCGTCGCAGACAGTTCCCCGTATAGAAAGGGCTGTTGTGATAGAGGGCCAGCATTGATACAAGACCCCGTATAGCAGGCTTGTTGTGCTCTGCCAGACCTCTAAGAACTCATTGGATCTCTTAGAACACTACCATCTTTCACCCACCCCGTATACCGTTCCCCCGGTATCTGTGGAGAGAGTTCTAGTTTAGTTGTTCCACAACTACTGGAAGTACTTGGGAGTGCTCTAGAGAAGTCGCATTCGTGTGCAGGCCTTGTCCCAGAACGTTGATCGTGAGATTACATCTTACCTGTATATCTCAGGGTGACCCGAACTCATTGTTGGTACCGAGTATTGGTTGTGTGTTGTGTGTGTGTTGGTTGAGTTAGTTGTAGTGTGTTCACGCGCACTAGTTCTAGTCTTAGTCTTCGGCAGCCCATACTCAGGTGCACCGTTTCACGCCCTAGGGACCACGCTCTTACAAACCCCCTAGAGGACAAACAGGCCACCGACCGAAACCCACACCCATTCCCTCGGTAGCGCCGCAGTCCGCATCACAGCGCGGCCAGCCCAGGGGACCGACCCAGGTGTTGTTGGAGGTGCGCGGGATTCACGCGTGAAGGTGAACGGCGGCGGCGCACGAGGAGGCGTCGCTGGCGCTGCTCCCTCAGGACCATCCAAACTCGCCATTGGTGGAGTATGAGGTGGGTCGGGGGCGGCATCTTGAAGAGCTTCAAAGAGCTCGGGATCGGTTGAGGCCGTGAGAGGCATGATGTGCCCGCGGCTGGGGTGCGAGTCCGCATCGCGCGTAGGGAGAGGTCGCAAATAGCCCTGGGGACCTGTGAGGTATTCTTGAACCTCAGGGGAGTCGATCCAGTCCGTCGACGAGTGCTGGGTTGGGAGCGTCATCTGCATCGCAACTGAACCACCTGGCGTTGGCGGCGCGCCTTGTCGCTCCGAGACATGCGCGCGGGGTTTGAACTCATCCCAAAGCTTGACGCGAGATACCTTCAATCGCTTGAGGGCTCCCTGAACGACGGCAAGGTCATTCGGGTCCTCAAAATAGAGCACCAGCTCTTCCTGAGTGAGCTCCGCCTTTGTCTGAATGAATACAAAGGCGAGGTGGCGAAGGGAGTGATTGAAGTCCTCGAAAGCGTGGGCGGTGAGGGCTCGAAAGAGGTCCACCTGGCGACGGGATTGGACGAGCGCAGAGAAACGCGCAATAAGAGCTGGTGAAAGTCAGCTAGAAGGACGGATAAGTACTGCAAAGTACTTACCTGAACTGCCGCCAGCAGCAAACGTCTCGGCGCGCTGCTGGAGGAGCATGCGCGGGACGCCAGTAAGGCAGAGGGAGCACTTGTGTCGTGGTCAATCCTTATTGGTGTGGGTTTTAGATACACAAAGTAGTGGGGGAGAATCCTAGCCCAGGAGTGAACTACCGAAACGCCCCTCCCTTGCCTGTCCTTTATGCCTTGCTCGCACCGCCTTCTCGAGACGCGCGTCCCTCAAGATCCGCCCGTCCGAGCTTCTGGTGTTTGAGGCTGACAGCTTGAGAGCTTCTCTGTGGAGAGGAATGTCGCGGGTGAGCGACCAAGTCGCGGTTGTTCGGTGTTCGTTGGTGGTTTTCTTTGTAGTGTGGTGTTCGCGCCGTCGTTACGCGGCTAGGCGGCGCTTGGCAATCGCGATTGCGTCGGAGGAGAGCGTGGTCGAGGTGTGCCGAGGTCCCAAGGTCCGGAAACCGCGTGCTCCCGTTGCTCATGGCGCTCAAGTCGGTCGCAGATTGTGGTGGTATTCGTCATGTGTCGCCCTCGTTTGTGGTGGGGCCGGCGTCGGTCGTGGTTTGTCGAGGCTCGGTCGAGAGCGTACAGTCTTGAGCGCGGGGTGTGAAAACCGTGGTTTTTTGTAGAGAGCGAGATAGGGGCTGGTGGTTGGTTTCGTGGTTGTTGTGGCCTCCGTGGCGGCCGTGTGGGTGGTCTTCGCGACCGTTTCAGGAGATCGTGGAGGCGTGGTTGGTACTTGTTGTGGGTGTGCGAGGAGCGGCGAAGTGGGGATCGAGTGGAATTGTCGCGACATTGCGTTGCCGGATTAGGAAAACGTGGTTGCTCGTTCGGGAAATACGGGCAGTGTCGTGTTGTGGGTGTTGTTGTGGTGGTTTCTGTGACGCTGTGCCATAGCCAGAGCACCATGGGTGCTCACAGCGCGCACCCCACTTCTGAAACGTAACTACCAGTCGGTCAAACCACCGCCGGAAGAACTTGTGCCCTTTTGGCAGACACAGCTTCCTCACGTCCACGGTCTCGTCCCTCTTCCCCTGCCCTCTGGAAACTGGATTCGTTTAAGAAGTCGGAAGCGGACTCACCCCCTGGCGCTGGTCATATCAGCAACACAATGCATCGTTCCACGACTGCCTGATTCCATCGGCCCTGACGTTTGCGAAATCGTCACGAAAACTAATCCACCATTCTTCAGACAGAACTACATGACGGTACAGCCTACACCCGATGACATGATCCCCTTCCAAGCCTCGCGGCTATCGGCAATCCGTAGCATTCAGTGTCGCACTCGCTCAACTGCTCTGGTCCCCGGCGACCGCGTTCTCATCTAAGACGGCCCTGAGCCCGAAGGGGAGGGTCTAGACGCAGGGGACAGTGGATGGATCATCGAACTTCGCGATTTCGATCTCACGAACTCAATCGGCACGGTCTTTGGACAGATCCCCAAGGCCAAGGTGACCGCCTTAGATTATCTCCCAAACGAGAAAATTACAGAGGCAGCACCGGGGCGCTGGCTCAAGTTGTCAAAGCTCCGCCGCCATGCTTTGGCCTTCTCCCCACCGCTCCGTCTTCTAGATCGTATCTCCTGTCGCCGGTCCATCGGAGTCAGCCAGGATATCGACGAAAGTGGCTTCGTCGTCACCATGACTTTGAACGATGCGGATTCAATGACAATGGAGTGTGCGCTGGAAGATGTTCGTCGGGAGTTTCAGCATGGAGATGCGGTCATTGTGGATGCCGGGCAGCACAAAGGTCGTCAAGGGTTTGTCGTCGCTGTCCAGCGCGGGGGTGCTCTGCAAATCTTCGATGTACGTTCAGCATTCTCAAGGACTTGATTCACAATTGACTATTCATCCCATAGAGCGCCGAACCTCAACCCGGCGAAGACATTCCACAATATCAGAATGTCAGTTACCTTTCATGTTTTTGTTGTTCATTTGTTGTTCTGATCTTGTGTAGTTCCATGTGCACTCCGCACATGTCAACTTTCTCAACGAACGGTCGCCTCTCGGTGGTCAATTCAGCCCCACCAGTGGTGTTATCCAAAGGGCAGCCGAAACAACGGCTTCACTGAACACTGTGGGTCGACGTTTCGAGGGAATGTTTGTTCGAGTGGTGGGGAACGTTCTGAAGAACAAAGCCGGCATGGTGGTCGGGGACTTTGATAGCCCACGACATGCAAATCGTTTGGACGCCGCCAGGCGGGCCAACCCTGCCGTGGCGCACAATTTCCGTCTCTCGGACTTCCGTGGCATCATAGTAACGGTAAGGGAGGACAAGAAGAACACCACATTCACTGTCGACATCAAACTCCTGGTTCATTATGTGTTTGTGGTTTCCTATTGGCTTATTTGTGTGTCTATCCTCACTAAAACTGCAGGACAAACTTGCCTCTGCAAGAAGCAGTCTTCCTGCCTCGCACAAGCCGCTTCGCATCCAGGCTGCGAATGCCAGATGCAGATGAACGTCGTGCTCAGCGTCCCGCTACGCCCCCGCAGTCGATTGAAACGGCAGACGCCAGCTGGGGCATTGACTGTAACTATTCCAATCTGATATCTAAGCTCGATTCAACTTCTTCACAGCGGCTTATGAAAACGGCCGCATGCCGGGCGAGAGAAACGGCGAGTGGGTGTCACTGGGGGCAATGGGCAATATACGGGGCTGTTATATTGCAAGTATATCCTAAGTATTTTACAAATATACCCCAGATATACTTGCAATATACAGGCTTGGTATATACTCAGTATATTTCAAATATCCCAAGAATATCCTCACGATATACGGGGCCCGGATATAGTCCGTATATTCACTAATATCCGGGCCATATACTTGCAATATACGGAGGTCTGATGGCTACCATATATGGACTCCGTATATTGCAAGTATATTGTAACCAAACAAGCTAAAAAAAAGATGCCAACACTTACCTCAAAAGGCATTAACCTTGGGCCCATTCTAGCTAAAGAGCTCTTCATTGTACTCCTTTGTCAGCTGGAAAGCCAATGTCTACAATCTTCTTTCCAAATCAGCACTTCATCCATGTGACTGGAATTCTGGTCTTTTGTATCTTGAATCTCACCTAAACAGTTTATAAGTTTCCTTTCAAACCTATCTGAGAGACTCCCCTCAGCCAGAGCTTCAATTTGAGCCTACTATTATCCATATTGAAGCAAAACTAGAGAAATTGGATGATGTAGACCAATATCTAACTTGTCATGTGATTTCCCACTGAACGGCTGGTAGAAAAAGTCTGAAAGTACTTGGGGAACTACTAGTTCTAAAGGCGGAGTCCTCGCTTCTCCTATCGCTTTGGCCACCGACGCCGGCATGCTTACTCCTAAGAATCCTAGGCACCGCCTCGCTGACGACCCTTCGGCCGTTCGGGCTGGTTTCGAGGACCTTCATACTGGCTCTCGCTCCATTACTTGGTTCCGGGATGGTCAGCCTGTCTTAGCTAGCGACTCTAACCCTGTGGATTCCAAGGAGAACGATCTACCCGTTACTTCTACTTGATTACTTTACGGCACTAGTACCCCGTAGATACCCTGTACCTTGGCCTATCATCTGCCCTATACGATTTTTCATACGACTCCTTACTGCCTTAGGTTTTGAATATCTTAGACCAGGCTTTCCAACTTTCGTCGATAGCCGCCCGTCCAAAGACTCCAAACTCCTAAGATTTTCGATCAACTCCTATCGAGAGCACTTGGGATCCTTGGGTTTTGTGACTGAACGTCCCGTTCTTAGGACTCCTTCATATTTTGACCACTCCTGAGGCGGGTTCCTAGACATAGGGTCGAGGAATTGAATATGAAAGCGCGATCTTCAGCTTTCAGGGCCTTAGATCGCTAAAATTTTCAAAATTCACATCACTCCTCCCCCATTCTTAAATACCAACTGCCCTCAGTTGCGTTCCGCAAGTCCCTGAGACAGTAATGTATAAAAGGACAGACCGTTTCCAGTTCTATGTCCCATACATCCCGCTCTTTTCACAATACCCGCTTTTATTCCCAATGCCGCCCGTTCCGCTTGGTCCTCAGCATCTTTCTGGAAAAGCTTTATTTCCTCTGCCGCCCGTCTGTCCGGATGGTATTCCCAACCCTATTTACGACAGCGCCGTGAAGGCATCGAAGACAACCCAGGCGACTAGCCATAGGAACCCCGAAGATCAATACGAGATGTTCGATGATACTGCTGATCGCATGGTGCGTTCTTAGTACTTCGCCGTTCTTAGACCAAATTCTAACGAAAATCACTTTTCTTAGATGATCTTGGCTCCGTACAAGGACATCATCGCTGCCACTCTGCACCTCTACGACTCTTACACAGCCTGGTGCAATAAATTCCGCATGTTCCATACTAAGTCGCAACAGAAGGGCTCCTATAGCGCATCGGCTCAGCGCGTAGTCAACTTCTTTGACGAACTTAGCAAGATCCGTAACAGAGCTCGCCTGGACGCCTCAGCCGCAGAGGCTGCTCGCGTCAGTCGCGACCGTGATGAGCGCGTAGAACTCTTGGAAATTGTCCAAGAATCTAAGGTTTGCTCTTATCCTTCCGCCGTTCTTAGGCTAACTTCCTTCGCAGAAAGCGCGTAAGGGCAAGAAGATCACAACTCCCGCTACTGTTGTGGATTCGGACTCTGAGTCTTCAGCTTCCGTTGAATCTGAAGACGAAGCCATGGAAGATGTTACATCTCAGGTTGGTTCAACATCGTACTGTTTTATCATTACTAAGCCCAATATATTCCTAGGGCTTATCCAAGGATCCCGAGGCTATTGACGTTGACGATTCCATGGAGACGCCTAGCCAATCCTCTGAGTCCTCGAAGAGCAAGACCAAGTCCACGGTACGCCTTAGAACATTAAATTGCATTTTTATGTTCTTAAGCATTTCGCCTTAGACTGCGTCCAAGAAGAACGGCAAGGCCGAGCGTATTAATCACGCAGCTCGCGCTGAGGTTATACGCGTCCCCTATACTCGCAATTCCCGTATTGACGTGCGTGCTCGCTCCTTTCTTAAGGCCATGGAACTTGTTGGCAAGACTCAACCTGAGGAAGCAACCAAGGTATCTTCCGAAACCTTAGGCACTTCGCGCAAGCGTCGCCGGGCAAGCTCCTTCTACGAATATATCGATTCTCACGAGACCACACAGGGTATGTGTCCTCTAAGAATCCCCGCTCTACGCTTAAGCAACCGTTTCATCAGCCATGGGTCTTACGCCCAAGCAGCTCTCGAAGCTTACGCCCAAGGCCATCTTGGTCACGGTCGGGAAGGCGCGCAACGTTGTGAACACTCCCCAGCCTGAACCTTCGGACGATGCTATCCTTCGCCAGGATCGTTGCGTTCGCATGAACTTAGGCTTCGCTACTCACCAGATTGCCTACCAACTCCGGATGCGCGACGAGTTGCTCACCGAGCATCTCCGTCTTAACGCTATCATGGAGGCCCGCAACTTGGCAAAGCCTACCATCGGCCCTGTCTTCACCTAAGTCCGTCCGCTCCTTAAGAAATTCACTTCTTAATAAACTGACTCTGCGTTCTTAGGCTCCGACTTTACTATTGACCAAGAACCGCTACTCCATAGCGCCCTGGTCTTAGTAGCCGTCATCTTATACCGGAGCCAGGTTCTGCTGGCAATTACTCTCCTTACGTTAGCTCCGTTCGCAAGCGATCGGCCAACTCGTACTACGTTCCTTTAATACCACACTCGTTTAAGAAATCCGTCCCGAGTTACTTGGTTCGCTTAGAACGCCTGGGTCCATTCATCCCTAGGTCCTGTTCTTCTGTGTCCAAGTCCCCTTGGTCTGGTTCCTCATTATCCGAGTCTGTCTCTGGCATATCCTCATTCCTTGGTTCTTTCCACTTAGGGTTCAACCGGACTTTGTGAAACTGTAGGTCTTTGCCTAAGTATTCATCCTCCTCCCCTTCAGCTTCTGCTAGAATCCTAAGATTCTCGGCTCCCAGGTCTATCAGATCCATCAAGTTTTCAGGCATCTTAAGGCTTTTACGCGCCGCGTACGGAATTACTCTAAACTGAGCGATTTTTCCTTGGAACATTGCTCCGTTTAGTTCGCAACACAAGTAGGATCCTCCCTTGGTTCGTCTTACGACCACCATTGGCCCTAGATATCTTATAGACATCTTAGTATTCAAGGATTTCTCCACTGTCGTGTTCCTTACGAGCACAAGGTCACCAGGCTTAAAATTATAGTCCTTTATTTGGTGCTCGTGTACTCTTTCATAGCGCCTTACAGCGGTAAGCTTTTCAGCGTCCACTCTTTTCCGCATTATCCCAACATGTTGAGCGTGCTTAGCCAAGGCTTGCGCTCTTAGGCCCACTAACTCTGCAGTTGAGATTATTTTATCAGGATATTCAACCAGCCATGTAGCTTCTTCAATATCCAGCGGAAGTATAGGATGTGCCCCAGTTACAGCAAAATAGGGTGAACAACCTAGGCCTCTCCTGGTTGTGATACGGTCCGCCCAAAGAACTTGAGGCATAAACCAGTACCATTTCCTGGCGTCACCGCCCGTGGCCTTAAACATGGATTGCCTAACATCCCAATGGCCCGTTTCAACCGGTCCATTTGCTTGGGAATTATAAGGTGAAATCCTTATTCCTACGATACCATACTTCGCCGTCAACCACTTTAGAGCGGCAATAAACTGCGGAGCATTATCGGTTACTAGCCACTTAGGACATCCCCATCGACAGATTATCTCCTCGAGTAAGAATTTTCCTAAGGCTTCTCCATTGTCGGATCTTAGGGCCCGCCCCTCAAGCCATCTTGATAAAGAGTCTCGGGCGGCCACTACTAATTTGTGCCCATTAGAAACAACTCCCATTACCATGACATCCGTATGAATTTTCTGAAATAAACTTGGAGTTATTGTTGCGATAGGTGGAATCCTAAGCAACTTTTTCTGCCGTACTTGGCACAGATGGCAGGTACTAACATACCAGTGTACGTCCCGTTCAAACTCAGGCCACCAAAACCGTACTTCCAACAATGACTTTGTTGAATATACGCCTTTATGTCCTAGGCTATCATGTGCTGCCTTAAGCATGTACATTCTCTGGTCTTTAGCCACTACCAGCCTATGCTGCGAGTCCTTCCCCTTCTTGTACATCTTCCCAGACTTAGACAGGAAAAATGTTGTAGCATGTCGCATGAACCTGGAATATTCCGCTCGAGAATATCCAGTAGGACGTTTCATCGGATCCTTAAGCCATGCTCGTACTATGTGTAATTTTTCATCCTGCTTTATGCCAGAAGCCGTTCTATGCTTTTCAGGATATGGCTCCCGTTTTAAGGGATCATATTTTAAATCCTTACTTGGCAGGAGAGGTTCCTCTTTACGTATATGCGTCATCAGATACTGAGGCATTACTTTGCCTATATCTTGATACGCCTTTTCTACAGCTTCATCTATTTCGAGTTCCTTAGACCTAGCAAGGTTGCATTCCTGGAAGAAATCCGCAATTTGCTCAGCTCTATCCAACTCTAGTACATCGGTCCTTAGTTCCTGGAAATACCCGCCCCGTGTGTCAATAGTCTCCTTAAAACTTTCAAATTCTAAGGGTTCAGGACTATCAGACTCCGTGTCTGGATGATCCTCAGGTATGGGATTTTCGTCGTACCCCTCCTCCCGGTTCTCATAGACTTCATCTCCTAGCTGGAGCTTACGTCTTGATAACCCGTCAGGGGAGAACGTAGCGCCTTTGACATGCTTAAGCGAAAAATGGAACATTAAGATTTGTTCAATCCATCGGTTAATCGTGGCATTGGGTCCCATTCCTGGATTCCCTAGCATCCCTTTAATATAGAGTGCATCAGTTTCCACAACTAGCTTCCTACAGCCTAGTAACCAGTACTGCATGGCCTCGAGGGCGCGTTTTAAGCCGTAGAGTTCTCTCTTCGGTTGAGAGAACCTAGCCTCCCGTTCGTTAAGAGGGATTGAACCAAACTTGGCATAGTATTTCTTTGTAGGGTCTGCGGGGTCCAATTGGTAGACCTCATAGCCCACAGCCATCCAAGATGTGTCCACAGCTAAGTAAACCTCGCTGTCCCACTCATAGTTCAACGGTTTTTAATGCATCACAGGTACTTACTGCTTCCTTTATGGCGTCCATAGAAGCCTGTTCTTTGTCTGTCCAGGTAAATTCAACTGCCGCTCTAAGTAGCTTCGTTAAAGGCCTAGACATTACAGAATAGTTCTTTATGAACATCCTCATTACTCCTACTGTTCCTAAGAACTGGCGTACTTCAGACACATTTTCTAAGGGCGGCCATCTCGCAATGACTCCAACTCTGTCCGTGTTAGGTTTCCTTCCAGCGAAGGAACACATGTGTCCCACAACCGGAAATTCGTCTAGGCACAGCAAAGCCTTAGTCCCCGAAATTGTCCCATAGCAATACTTGATTCTTTGGGCTATTCGATTAAGATTCTGGAAATGCTCTCAAATGAATTTTCGAATCCCAGGATTTTCATCCAGAACCTCGTACGTTCCATTTGCGTCTTGGTACCTGCTCCCAGGTCCTCGTACAGGTACATCATCAATGTAAGGTATGGTTGCGTGAGGAATTTCATCCCTAAGGATATATGTAAGGTCGTCATGGAATATTGGTACAGAGTTGGTCCAACCCATCGGTAATTTTACCAGTCTTAAGGCCCCGAAAGGCGTTTGAAACGTGGTATAATCCCT
>JARJCN010000186.1:0-29874 GCA_029282135.1 Mycena belliarum
CGACCGTGCCGCCGACGGGCGCGCCCTGCTCGAGCGCGACGCGCGCCGCCAGCGAGAGCGCCGCGACGCGCCGCGGCTGCGTGATCCCGATCAGCCCAGCGGCGCCCGCGAGCCCTGCCTCGAGGAGGTATTGGGGACCTCTGCGCGTGCATCAGCAGCTTTCTCAGGAGGCAGGCAGGCAGGCAGCACCCACGCGTCGTCTTCCCCGAACCCGTCTCGCCGAGCAGCACCGTGACCTCGTTCGCGCGGATCTCCGCCACCAGCGCCTCCCGGCCTGTCCACGCACCGTGAGCGAAACGCGCTACACAACATGCATGCCACCCACCCTTTGCAATCGGCAGCAACCTCCGCTGCTCCTGGATCGAGGACACCGCGGGCGCGGGCGCGGGGCCGGAGAGCCGCGCCTTCTTGCGCGGCGGCGTGCTCGTCGCCTGCGGTCCAGGGCGCTTGGATGCGCCGTTGGCGGTACCGTCCTGCGACGGCCTCCGTTCGCCTGATGCTTCCCGTGTTCAGATTCGCTTGCGGTTGTTGTCGCTTCTGCTGCTACGCTGCTGCTTCCCGCCCTCGCCATCGCCTGCGCTTTCCGCCGATGCGATCTTCGGCGTCGCTCACGTCGACCCACGCGGGCGTCGGCTTGCGCATACGCGGGGGCGTTTTGGTCGGAGACGGGCGGAGGATGGGGATCTTCTTTGGTTTTGCGAGTGTTGCTGTGAGTGTTGCGGGCATGGCTGGATGGCAGCGGTGCAGCGAGCAGGCATGAGCAGAAAAAGTTGCGATCCCCATCACGCTTGTCACGACCTGTCACGACGTCCGTCATCATCGAGCTCAAGTGCACAACTGTCATTGACTGAACTTACCTCAGACCAGGACCACCGTCACCCTAACACAAGCGCTTCGACTCCGGGTAGCTCAGTCAGCTCGCAGTCTAGCCTGCGAGTTCGCGGCTCGATGCCCGTCCTCGACTACCCACGCTGCGCCGCCGCCGCCGCTCTCAGCCGACGTCCTCGTCCCCGTCCCCGTCCCCGAGCCGCATCGCCGCCGCTGCTCGCAACCCCGCGCTCGACCTTGGTATGTACCTAGTACCTACCTGTTTTTATCTACTGACTCTCATAGATCTGCAGCTCAATACGGCTGCGAACCGCCGTCCTCCCGCCTCCTTTGCGCTACCCCGAGTCCCCGAGCACCGCCATCTATGCGCCTCGCCATCGCCCCCACCCCGCCCGCCACAACGGCGTCCCATCCGGCTTCGTGAGGCGCCGTGCCCGCCGCCTTCGAGTCGCGTCCCCGCCGCGTACGACTCTCGTGCCCGCCCCGACATCCCCCGCTCGCCCGCCGCTGCGGCCCGGGCACTCGTCGTCGGCATCGAGCGTGTAGGGTGCCCCCCGCCGCCGGACAACTGCACGCCGCAAGTCCGGCACGACGCGATCGATCCTGGGCGAATCTGCGCGCGTGTCCGGATAACGACACGCGACGTGCCCCGCTCGTCGAATGCAGGCGCGAGCGAGGACGGCGCTGTACGGCCGCTCGGACTCCGACGCGCTGTGAACAGAACTCAGCCCAGCAGAACTCCACAACACAACGACGTACCGCGCGGCCCCCGTGCCCTCTCCCCAGCAACCTTCCGCCCCTCCGCAAGCACGCGCAGTCCCCGAGCCTGCACCTCGCGCGCCGCCGCCGCCGCCGTTCCCAACGCCATCCGCCCCCGCTCCCCACCAAGTCCCGTAGGCGCCCATCTAAGCGCCTGCGCCGCAAGCGCGCAATTCCGCGGCGGCGCGCCAACTCGTTTCGCGGGGACGGCGCGTAGCTCCGAACAGCTGCGCCCGCGATCGAGCGGCGCGGACTTCAAGCGGAGGCGGGGCAGGGCGAGCGCGAAGCGGCGGCGAGGCAGCAGTCGGCCCGCCCCTTCCCGCGCGCTCATCCGCGGAGCGCCGCCGAGTCCGGTGCGCGGTCCGCTCGCGCATCTCTGCAGCGCGCGGCAGCCTCCACGTCCGCGGCTCTGAGCCGCGCGCCGCTTCGGTTGCGGGAGCGTCGCAAGCGCGAGGGCGGGACGTGCAGCGGTGACAACGAGCCCGAGCCCGAGCGCGCGCAAACGCTGCAAACAGAGTTAGCGAGCGAAGTCCGCCCGGCTGGAATGCACGCCGCTCACCTGCGTTCTCATTCCGCGCGGGTCTGGACTTTGGAGCTGCGCGACATGCGGGGCCGCGGGATACGTCGCGCGGGAGTGCGTGGGTCGGAGAAGGACCCGAACGCGCCAGTTTGGGGCGCGCTCGTTGAGCTCGGCGGGTTCTGCGGCGTTCCCGCGGACTTGGCCGGTTCAAACGGGAGTCGGGGGCGTGCTGCAAGTCCGCGTGTCGCGCTGTTCGTAGGATACACAGCGCGCGCTGCGAGAGATTTCAGCAAAAGACCAAGAAATGAAGGATGAGTCGACTTACGGGGCGGCGTCGCGAGCGCGAGGGCGGGCAGCGGGAGGTGCGGCGGCGGCGGCTAGCACGCGCGGAAGTGCTGTAAGCAGAGTCAGCGTGTGTACGTATCTGTTTGAATATGAAAACTTACTTGCATTTTCTTGCGAGTATGAGCTCGGGCAAACTTGAAGCGCCGTGGGGTCGTAACTTGGGCAAGGGACTGCGGCCCACTGTGCGCTGCGGTGCACGGGGCGCGCCGCGGCCGACGAAGCTAGATTTGCGAGGACTTGAAGCTGATCGAGCTTCAAGTTGTTTACTGAATTCGGCAACTAAAGTCTGGCAAGTTTGAAGCAAGTCAGTCGAAATTGAGTCGAATTGGGTAAGACAGACTTACCTCCCGTAATGTACGAGCCTCGGGTCCTCGTTTCCGGCTAATAGACATCTAAGAACGAGAGTCAGTGGAGAGAAAGTTGAAATGGGTTA
The DNA here is from genome assembly GCA_029282135.1 of Mycena belliarum. NCBI lineage: Eukaryota > Fungi > Basidiomycota > Agaricomycetes > Agaricales > Mycenaceae > Mycena > Mycena belliarum. Next base: position 2,886 of record JARJCN010000186.1, read on the forward strand.
AAACGAACTTACCTCCCACTATCCACAAGTATCAACTCGTCGAGCTGACTCAAGTTCAACAGCCCAGCTACGGATTCAACTACAGAAGCATGTCAGTTTGAAGTAAGTCGATATGGGTCAGAACGAACTTACCTCCCGCTATCCACAAGTATGAGCTGACTTCAAGTTCAACAGCTCAGCTACAGATGCAACTACAGAAGCATGTCAATTTGAAGTAAGTCGAATTAATTGGGTTGGAACGAACTTACCTCCCGTAATATACGAGCCTAAGGTCCTCGTTCCCAGTCAAGAGACATCTAAGAACGAATTGAATCAGTTCAGAGAAAGTTGAACTAGGTTAGCACGAACTTACCTTGCACAATCTTCGAGTATAAGATCGTCAAGCTCACTTCCAATCAAACAAGTCAGTTGAAAGTAAGCCGGATTGGATTAGAACGAACTTACCTCGCGCATTCAAATGGCATAAGGTCCTCGAGGCCAATTAGTACATATTCACCTCGCGCAATCTACAAGTATAAGGTCGTCAAGCCCATCATACAGATTCAACTGAGCAAGTCAGTTAAAGGAAAGTCGAATTGGGTCAGAACGAACGTACCAATTTACGAGTATACTGTACTCAATAAGCATCTAGCTAAGCAGTGCCCAGGACTCGGATACAAACCAACTATGCAAGTCCGTCGTACACAACTATGCTAGAGCGACTCGGAGCTTATAGGAGCACAATGGAAGCGCCGGGCTCGAGATCGAAAGCCCTTAGAGGCGAGATCTAATGCCAGTGGGCAAGTTACTAGAGTAAAGCGGCGATGAAATGAAGTACTTACTAGCGCTAGTTTGAAGGCCGTTGAGGGGCGCAGTCAAGGCCAGACTGAATATCCGCACAGTCAATCCAGAACAAGGGCTCATAACATCGAGGTACTCACCGAGGCCTCGTTCCAAGTCAATCCAGGCGCCGCAACCGAGCGCCGGGCTTGCGGTTTGAAGGCCGTTAGAGGTCTAGATCTAAAGGTTAGAGTCAGATAGAATGATACGAAGATATAGTTGAAGTACTTACCAGTTGATTGAAGTCGATCCGACGGCGCCTCAGAGATCTATTGGTCAAGTCAGAAATTTGAAGGCTATGATGCGCGCATAATGACTTACCATGGCTCGATTGAAGCCAGTCTGAGTGGGACTTGAATGCGATTGGAGTTGAAGTCTACAGGCCAAGATTAGTGAAGGATGCGATGGGTTAGGAATAACGCACTCGAGGTCAATCCAGGGGCTCAAAGCGAGCGCGAGGGGCACTACAATTGTAGTCAAGTCGGAAAAAGGATGGGACAGATAATAAGCACTTACTCGTTCAAAGTCAATCCGAGCGGCGGACTGGGAATTCAAAGGAGATTTGAAATCTATTAGTCAAGATCGTTGAACGCCGATGCGAAGGCTTATAGACAACTCACCTCAAGTCAATCCAAGGGCTTAAATCGAGCGGCGGGCTTGATTTTGAAGGCAACTACAATCCAAGTCTAGTCAGAATAGAAGAATCGAACAGATGATAAGCACTTTACTGTAGCTCGATTGAAGTCAATCCGAGCGGCACTTGGCCGTTACGGTTGAAGTCTCAGAGTTGAGGTCAGAACACTGATAACTGTGATAGATGATAAAACACATACCTCGCTCGTTCGAAGTCAAACCAGTGCCAACAGGCTCGATTGGCAGAGTTGAACTATTACTGTCAAGTCATGATGGAGGGATCGATACACAATCAAGGACTTACTATAGCTCGTTTCAAGTAAGACTCAAGTCCGAGTCGAAATCTGAAGGCCGAAGTCTGAATGGAAGACACAAATTGAATGAAAAGACATACCAATAGCTCGGATTGGAGCCGTGGTCGAGCGCACTCGATATTGGAAAGCCAGTTTGAAGTCCGAGCAGAGGTTCAAATCAAGTTCGGGTTCGAAATGCGAAGGCCGTTTGAATGAAATCTAAGGGTTCAACTTAGTTTGAAGGACCCGATAGACAAATAGTGGACGCACCAATAACAACGCACTGGGAGCCCCGCCGAAGGCCCCAGATACTGACCAGGCCTGAAGTAAAGCCAATATCTAATAGCTCGTAGTCAGCATAGGGTGAAAAATGAAAGAGAGCGGAAGTACCAGAGCAAGAATCTCAACTGATCGAGGGCCCGGAGTAGTCTAGAGTTAACCGCGTGCCCCGTGCTAGGCGGTGGGGGTTATTACATAATCGTCGGAGTTTGAATCACCGCCAAAGCTTTCCACCACTTCTCCCTACTTCAAATACAAAATCTACCAAGCTAAACACTTTGGAATGCCATTACAATGAGCTCCGCTTCATCAGAACTTTGGTCTCCATCGTTGTAACGCGCAATCACTCACCTCGGCTTTCTCCGTTGCCGGCCCATCAAGATCCGGCATCGCGATTCTGGCTGCTTTCGCGTGAGGTAGGACTGGCAAAGGAGTTTCTTTGTGCTCACTGGGGAGTAACCAAAGGATTTCGGCCATAAAACACGTCTGAACCAACGAGACGAACGCCGGGAAATTTGAGATTACCTAATAAGGCCCACCGCCAACCGATCACTTCGGGTAACCGACAGACTACAACAAGCGAGGCACGAGCTCAAAATGTTGTAGCGTCTGTTTTCAAGAGACTAGGCCCGGAGGCGATTCGGCAGTGCTTCGGAGACGCGGGGTCGGTGCGGGCTAGAAATGGCAATGAGATGCGTCATGTATTGAGGATAAGTCATACCAATAGGTCCGGGAGACACCGGAGAATGCAGGATGTATCGGTGATAAAAAAATAAAAAATGCCGCCCGCTTAAATGCGCATGGTAGCCACTGGGTACAAGCTCAGCGAATCGATGCCAAGAGTCGGATGCACTGCGGACCGAAACTCGGGCGGCGATAGGCGGCGGGTTCGAGAGACTGCTCGGCGGCAAAGGCGGTACGGCAAAGACGGTGATTCTGAACGGGATGAGTCGGCGAGCCACGGGAGCCGGGGCGCATCCGACGTGCGCCGATGATCGCAATGTTGAATCCCGCATCCCGAGCTCAGATAGTGCCGCCGAGCGAGCACGTCGTCAGGTGGCTCAAACGGGGACGGCTAAGAATGGGTCAATAAAAGAGGTGCGGGAGGTCTGCGACGTACGGAGCGTCATGGCCATCAATGAGCAGCCAGTCCCAAGGCCCTCCCGCCAAGAATCCCGACTCGATGGCGCTGCCCATGCCGAGTGGCTCAAACACGTCACCACCAACCCCGATGCCCACGACGGCGGTGAGAGCGCCGAGGGCATGCGAGACGGCAGCGCCAGCATGGTAGAGACGCTGGGGAGCGCCTCGGGACCAGTGGTGGAGGGGAGGGCGAGTGGGTGGCCGGTGGTTGAGGGAGGGTAAAGGCGATGTGCGCCAGTACTTATAGATTAGCGGCGACCCAGGAATCTGTGCGGGCTGTATTGCTTAGAATAGATCGAAGCCAGGAGTAAAGTTGAGGCGCACCTGGGGACCAGAATAGCCTATGGAAGCGGATTTGCTGTGAAACCCTGGATCCACCCCTACTTAGCTGGTGCTTCCCCGGGCCTCGAATGGAGGCGGCGAACTTGTTCAGTTCCAGAAATAAACTGTGGGTCCCAAGTCTTGGCGAGTTCCGCGCCCAGCCACCCCCGCAGCGAATATTTTGGGTATTACCCAAAACGAACCACAGGGCATATCGAGCGATGTCCAGCGAGGAGAGCCTAAATTTTGGGCCGAAGCGCGGGGCAAAACCTATTCGTAGCGAGCGCGCCATATACGGGCGCAGCGCGCGGGCTATACCGACCCAGTCCCAGGGGTACTGCAGAACATGCTAAGATTAGTTTCGAGTCAACGCGAGGTGGAACAACGCACAGCGCAGATCCGCAGTAGCCCCACATCAGCCGCTCGCATAAAGCTGTGCATCAAAGGCTGTTGAGCCCTGTCTCGCTAGAATCTCGAGTATGCGTATTTTGGTACTTTCGAGTTCGCCGTCTCCGTTCTTGGTTCTGATAGGCTGAGAGCGGCGGAGAAGCTGAGGATTCATCAGCCTGAGGGATTTACGCCATAATAATAGACTGACAGGGCACCCAGGGTGAGCGGTAAGCTCAGATGTATTTCTGCTCGCAATGACATTGGCTGCCATTGGGACCGTTGGGGATCGGAGATGAAGCCCTGTATGCGCTCGTTGAGTGCTTCCGCTGATATGGTTTGAGTCTTGGAGCTCTGCGGGCCGAGGGCCGCCGGCGTCGAAAATCGAGGTGGTGGTTTGAGAGCAAGAGACGGCCTTTCCCAATTAGGCCGCTATGCGCTCATGGCGCTCGGTCCGGCCTTTGACATTGACAGGTGGCGATGACACTTGGTGCGGAACGGGGTCATTTTTGGCCAAAAAAAATTGGCGCGCCTCCCGCTGCTCGGCACCGCCGGGGCGCACCGGCCCGCCCTGTGCGCAACAGATTCTGAGGCTCCGGAGCCCCATCTCTGGCTTCAAAATCTCCCTCCTTATCCTCCCGGGCTCGAACCATCTATTTTGGTTGTGCCCGGGAATTCCGGTCTGCCGATCACCGACCCCAGACCTCCGCCGCTCTATTTGTGGACCCACTAATCTCACTTGGCTTCTCAATTCAATGCTATCTAGTGGACTTGAACTTGGCCCTGAAGATGCACACAGCTAATTATGCAACTAGAACCAGAAATTATATGGGGCAAAACCACCCAAGCATTTGTATATTGTTCTTGGTATTCACAGGTGTCTGTGTGTACAAGCTGAGCAGTCGAACCAGATAAGATGCTAAATTAATCTTTGAGGATCTACATGATCAATCGTGTTCGCTGACTGAGTTAAAAAATAATAATAAAGTAGAGTAGGGTCGGCGGGGCAACACAACCCGGCCCGCATAACCAGCGGCGGAGGGAGTTTGCGTGGATGAACAGAAATAGATTTGTTGAACGTTTCAATGCTGTGGGAAGTGTTTGCCGACAACCAAACACAACACACATGTTTGCCTTATACCACCACTCGCTCCGAGTCAATCCCTCCCATTCTACTCTCCCTTTTTGCGCTGCCCCAAACACTACTCAAGCATCTCGGCACCGCTCAGCATTGGCTTCGAACAGCCTCTTGTCCATCGGGATGAGCCGCGCACCTCAAGGTCCTGTAGCACGAGGATTTCTGTTCCACTTCTAGTCCCCTGCAAGCACATCAGAGCATGTCAGTAGTACGCTCCGACGCTGACAGCGCACGCTCGCGTTCGCACAGTTCGTGCTGTCCTCTGCTATTTTTACAACACTCACTCAATGTCGCAGATTCAACGCTCTGGCTTCCCGCGGGCGCTGTGGCCTGTGTCATGCACATCGACGGCTTGATCCTGCGAGCAGCATGATGCGCTGTCAGTCCCTCTGCGGCGGCGATGCGTGTCAGTAAGTCCCATGGTTTTTTTGCAGCTCAAACTTATTTTTATGGCAGATCTATGCCATTTTTGATTCCGCCAGCTCTATCTCGATGCTTACAACGCCAACATTCTTTCACGCGTTGTCTACCGCATCGGCGCTGGGACCATTCGAGGTCGGCCGTTTGATGTGTATGATGTGTCGCTGCCACCGGCAATCTTGTATCCACTTGCACAACCTCAAGTTTTTTATTCAATATTCTGGCTTCCCTCGAGCGGCGCGTCTCCTTACGCGTCGTGCGCCTCCCTGCAAGCACTGTCATCTCCGCCGCGGCGGTGACAAGCCTCGGTAAGTCCCGTGATTTATTTTTCCAGTTCAAAACTCATTATTTATTGCAGATCTCCGCTGTTTTCGCTGCGCTTCACAGGCTCTCTCCGTTGATCTGATGCGCCCAACGTGTTGGCGGCGCGCTTTGATCTATTGACGCGTCACCGCTGCCCCCGTCAATCCAGCTGCGGCGGCAACACACTCCGGTAAGTCCGGTTATTTTTTTTCAGCTCAAACTCAGAATTATAGAAAAGCTACGCCGTTTTGAATGCCTCACACGCGTTTCTGACGCGTCGGCGCGGGCCCGGCTCGGTCTCGCCGCGGGTTTGATGCGCCCGGCGCGTCAGCGGCGTTTATTGATGGGTCGCCGCTGCCGGAATTCTTAACTCAAAATCCTGAACTCCCGCTACTCCCATTATGCCCGCAACGCACCCGTGCTGCGGCTACAATTTAGAGCCAAGATTTTTCTGGTTCAGTCACCGCTCGGACGCTCTCAACCTGATGTGCCGCCTCAAAATTTGGACCCGGTTGTTTGCGTCCCCGTGCTGTTTTGACGTGTCAGGCTGCTCTCAAAATCGACTCGATTTTTCGGTCCCGCCACCGATGCGATCTCCTCGGTGTAAGTTCAATTGCGCGTCTCTTTCGGATTACTGATTTCATTCCCCAGCGCCCCGGCCTTGCACCGCCCCCAATTTCTTTCTTCCATTTTCGGTGTTCCCCAGAGCGCGCCGTCCGTGATGAATCGTGTCACGCCTCTGCCGCATCGCTGTTCCCGACGTTCCGCGTGCACCGTTTCAGGTGTCCCCGTAGCCCTGAAAATTTTGATTCAAGTTTTGGCGGTCCCGCGAGCGAGCCACTGCGCGTCCAAGAGATTGTTGGTAGGTTGGAACATTCTCTTCTATTGCACTCTTACAGGTGTATTCCAGTGTTTCCACCTCAAGTCTGCATGCCCGACCCCTTTAAAATGCTGCTCGAGTACGTCCCCGGGGACCTCGGCCAAGCTCAATGTGTTTTTGTTTCGATTTTTGGTGTTCCGGAGAGCACTCTGAGTCCCGGTGTTCCATTCCAAATGCTCCATTCGATCTTGCCGCTCAGAGATTTATTTTTTCGTGTTCCGCGAGCACGCCTGATGTGTTCCTGCCGATGTTTTTGCCGCCCCGCTATGTTTTTTCGATTTTTTCATGGCGCGCACTTCAGTATTTGAGTATTGATGTTTTTGATCTAGTGCCCCGGCCCTTGATCGCAGGTGCTTCCGTACCCATTGTGGGTGGTTAACATTGCTGGTTCGAATGTGGGCCTTCATTTCTCTCTACTCAGCTGTGTACTGACTTGAACCAACAGATTCACCGTATTTTGAACCACTCGGGTGAGTGCTTCAAGGCTTTTGACTGGATTTCACTATTTTGCTTGGCAGAACCAGTTCCTAGCCCCAACATACCTTCAACGCGTCGTAATTCAAGGTTCGGACATATCGGGCATGTTGAATCTGACCCCAATTCGCTAACACGCGATGGCAGATTTATCGGGAGATTCGGTGAGATTCCCTCGATTCATCTCAGATCCCCCATCGCCTACGTACCCACCCCCTCCACTGAACGCCTGCCGACCTTCGGGACGGGGAGGTTATCGCCGAAATCTAAAAATAGACCGTTCCACTTGCGACCCCCATAAATTTGAAAGTTTAAACAAGTGTAGACTTTCAGGCATCGCGGCGAACAGTGAGAGAAGGGACCGCTTGAACGGCCAACAGCGAGAGAACGCGGTTAACAGCAAAAAAATCGATATTGGATCTGACTACGGACACGCCGAGCGCCTCGACCGTGACGTGGATCTGGAAGCCCAAGATGCGGCCCATCTTCTCGCCCGCGAGCGCGGCGAACATCGGCACGACGAGCACCTCCGGCGCGCCCGCGGGCAGCTGGCGCGCGAAGAGCATGATCGCGGCGTCGAGGCTCTCGATGTCCTCCTGGCCCGGGAGGAACACGAGCACGTCGCCCGGCGGCTGGTCGACGTGGATCTGGAAGAACGTGCGCAGCGCGGCGTCGACGTAGTCCGTCTGGCCCTGCACCGCGTGGAAGATCTTCACCGGGTGCTGCCGCCCCTTGACGTACACGATTTTCGCGCTGCGGCGGGTCAGCAGGCGCACAAGCAAACGCAAGCGGGCGGGCGCACTTTGAGAAGAAGCGGCTGAACTTCTCCGCGTCGAGCGTCGCGCTCATGATCACGACCTTGAGCGGGTTGCGGTTGTCGCCGCTCTCGCCGTTCCGCACGCGCAGGATGCGCTTCAGGTTCGCCAGCAGCAGATCTGTGCGCAGCGTGCGCTCGTGCGCCTCGTCGACCACGACGACCTTGTACCGGCTCAGCAGCGGGTCGCCGAGCAGCTCGCGGCCGAGCATCCCGTCCGTCATGTACTTGATGCGCGTGCCCGCGCCGCACCGCTCGTCGAAGCGCACCGCGTAGCCGACCGTGCCGCCGACAGGCGCGCCCTGCTCGAGCGCGACGCGCGCCGCCAGCGAGAGCGCCGCGACGCGCCGCGGCTGCGTGATCCCGATCAGCCCAGCGGCGCCCGCGAGCCCTGCCTCGAGGAGGTATTGGGGGACCTCTGCGTGTGCATCAGCAGCTTTCTCAGGGAGGCAGGCAGGCAGCACCCACGCGTCGTCTTCCCCGAACCCGTCTCGCCGAGCAGCACCGTCACCTCGTTCGCGCGGATCTCCGCCACCAGCGCCTCCCGCCCTGTCCACGCACCGTGAGCGAAACGCGCTACACAACATGCATGCCACCCACCCTTTGCAATCGGCAGCAACCTCCGCTGCTCCTGGATCGAGGACACCACGGGCGCGGGCGCGGGGCCGGAGAGCCGCGCCTTCTTGCGCGGCGGCGTGCTCGTCGCCTGCGGTCCAGGGCGCTTAGATGCCCCGCTCGGCGACGGTTTGGTCGCACCCGCCTGCGACGGCCGGACGCCGTTCCCGTTCGCCTGATGCTTCCCGGTGTTCAGATTCGCTTGTTGCTTCTGCTGCTGCTGCTGGTGCGGACGCTGCTGCTTCCCGCCCTCGCTCATCCGCCTGCGCTTTCCGCCGATGCGATCTTCGGCGTCGCTCACGTCGACCCACGCGGGCGTCGGCTTGCGCATACGCGGGGGCGTTTTGGTCGGAGACGGGCGGAGGATGGGGATCTTCTTTGGTTTTGCGAGTGTTGCTGTGAGTGTTGCGGGCATGGCTGGATGGCAGCGGTGCAGCGAGCAGGCATGAGCAGAAAAAGTTTTGACCCCTCCCCCACTCTAACATTGCCTAAAAAGGAAGGACTTGTGCACGTGAGCTGGCACGTTTTCTTTTCTGCCAGTGGGGAAATCCCGGAAAATAATTGAAAAATTGAAAATTGAAAAAAAACTATTTCGCGGGGCACGTGCACTTTCAACTGTACCCTCAGAGTCAACCGATTCGGATTACTGTAACTTGAGCTCCGAGTCAAGGCCAGGGATTCGGAAGGGCGAAAGGAGAAAAAACATCCATCTACGTAACTAGACACCTACACCCCAGCACGATGCTCAAAGAGACTCTCGTAAATGCAATAATAATATGAGGTGGGTGTATGTGCAGGCAGTAGCCATCTATGTATGCCAGAAGTGATACCACTCGTCGCGCCATTATATAGTAATCTATCCGTCCGCGACACGAGCTCGTCCCAGTCTATGCAGTCTGCGGTACGCGCGTTAGTATGGGCAGTGAAACCATCAGCGGGCTAACGCACGGCCTCCTTCATGTGCGTGATCAGGTCGTTCCGGTCCTTCTCCTTCTTGAGACCGGCGAACGCCATCTTCGTGCCGGGAATGTACTGCGCGCAACTCCGCCGTCAGCAGACTGCCCGCGCATGGGACAAGGGGGCGCACCTTTTTGGGGTTCTCGAGGTACTCGAAGAGCGTGTCGGTCTCCCACACGACGCCCTTGTTCACGTTCGCGGCGGTGTAAGAGAAGCCGTCGACCTGCCCGGACTTGCGCCCGAAGAGCCTGCGCACGAGTTAAAGGTTGTTTCGTTTCTGTGGAGAAGATGGGACGCACCCGTGGAGGTTGGGTCCGACCTTGTTGGGCTCGCCGGCGGCGAGCTGGTGGGATTCGGTCAGCGGGGACGATACGGCGAGAGGAGGGGCTCACGGTGTGGCATTGGGCGCAGCGGGTCTTGAAAAGACCGGCTCCCTTGGAGGCGTCACCTGCGTGGCGCGGTCAGTACCCCGCCTAGAGCCAGATCGCGCGGAAGAAGCGCGGCGGGCGAGTTCACAACGTACCGGGTGCGTAGGGCATTTTGGGTTTCGGGAGGAGGAGGAGGAGGAGGAGGAGGTGGAGGTGGTCGGGTAAAAGAGAGTCGGAAATGACAGCTCAGAACTTTTTTACGCCCGCGATTTAGGATCATTCCGAGCGTCTCCGGGCCAATCACCACTCTGCCATTTCTCCGACCGCGGGCAGACTCGGAGCCGGAGGAACCCGAACGAACCCGGCGACTGCGACGGTGCAACTCTTTTTCCCTGTTCACACGAAGGGATAACTTGTTACAAGCGCTCGCGCCCTTATGATAAAGGCGCAGCGGTGAGTAGTATTGAGTAAGATCTGAACTCTTACAATCAATACAAGTTCTACAACTGGATGGGCTAAATAATTATGGTCCAAAGTTTGGCCGTTACAGCAACGTTACAGTTCAGAAAATCATACTCAATAGCCTTGAGTGATCAGGTCGACCGTGACCTCTTGGGAGCTACGGGCGGGCGATCCCCCTTGTAAGCCCCACGTACAAAGAGCGAGCAGAAGCGCCAAACAGCTCTGACATCGGACCTTTCGCGACAAGCCCATTGAGTGCCAGCCGTAACGGAATACGGGGCCAATCCCCACATGTCGGGGCAAATGCCGTCCGTCTGAGCGAGGTTATGGGCTTGAGCGTCGCCGGTCTACACCTGCCCCTCCCCTGAGATTTTTCTGCAGACGCTGCTCCTCGCTGCAGGAATCTCAGTCATTGGCGATCGGCGGAAAGGCGTACTTACGTTTCCTGTCGTGCTGCTAAGTAGGTTGAGGCTTGAAGCTTGAAGCCTGAAGAGGCCAGATCGTAGTTTGGGTCGCCAAGAGAATCGGTCTGAATCGAACACCAGCCGCCGCAAAGTCGTTACAAACTCCACATGGAGAGAAGGGCGGAATCAATAGCGCATTCCTTCTCCACAGGATCTCTGACCAGCTTCAGATGCTGCTCGTCTGCTCGCTTCAGAAGATGTGGCTCCATAGAGGCTGCTTTTTCGAGTTCTCTAGGAGATATGTTGGCAGATACTATACCTATCTCGCGAGTACGACTCGGATGGGAATCATGGGGTTGGGAGGCTTGGGTTGCTGGGCGAGCCATGCCTCGACTGCTTTCTCGTTTACAGTACCGGGGATTGGGGAATCCACCATCGCCGTATATTCCGGGTTAGGTGTAAGGAGGGAATAGCTGGCGCCCAATGCTATGAGTCGAGGGCTGTCGAGTGCGGAAAACAGAGGAAAACCGGCTACTCTGGGCCCGGCCAGCCGGGTTGACCGTTTGGGCTTGACTCAGACGTCGTCGCTGGCGGTTTCTCGATTCTCAACTAAAACACTGCGACGATTCGAACTTGAAGCTTGTGGGAATATGATTTTTATTCGTGTTCGTTGGTACGTGAAGTGACGAGAAAATGGGTCTGTACTGTGACCGTGTACCGAGGTCCGATTGTTTTCAGGCTCAGCCATGTGGTATCTTCACGCTACAGCCTACAGGGGCACACCCCATGACAAGCACTGTAACCGCGGACCGCAGGGACCGTCTATGAGACGATACCTGAGCTGATGTTGTGGTTCCTAGACAGGCCTCAGGCCATGCCACCTTGGCAGCACTCTCTCCCGCGCCACGTGCAACCCTGCGCGCGGTCGCTTTTCTCCAGGATTTATCCCACTGGCTCGCGTCCCCCACGCACTTGATTCCTATAAGTACCCGCAGAACATGGTGTTCAATTTCGCGCGCAAAATCCGGCACGCAGCATGCACCTCCGATCCCTCGTCCCACTCACGCTGCTCGCGCTCGCCGCGCGCTGCCTCGCCGTCGTCGGCCCCGGGAAGGTAACTGGAAACACCGCCGTGCATGACCCCACCATGTGCAAGTCCAGCAGCGGCATGTACTTCGTTTTCTGTGTGTCCTCCTCCTGTCTCTTTCTTTTGGCGGGTTTTTCGAATTTAATCACAGCGACGGGTGTGGGTCTTGAGATCCGTACGTCGACCGATCGCACGGCGTGGACATTCCGAGGGCTCGTGTGGCCCAACGGCGCGAGCTGGACGGACGCGTACACCGGCACGTCGAACGGGTGGTTCTCTCCCCTCACAGTTTATTTCATTTCTGTGCTGAATCCGCGGGCAGAGCCCTCTGGGCGCCGGATTGCACGGTTCGTTTTCTCCGATCGTATCGCGCTCTTTTCTGACAGTCTTAGCGCAGGTCATCGGAAACACCTTCTATGTCTGTTCAACCCTTTTTCCATTCAGATCTATCTAACCCACGCGCCTGAAGCTGTATTACTCCGCGTCGAGCTTCGGCTCTCAAAAGGTATCGGTCCCGCACAACGCGCTTCAAAGCCCAGTGCTAACCCGCCCAGTCCGCTATCTTCTTCGCGAAATCAACCACCGGCCTTCCCGGCAGCTGGACGAACCAGGGGCTCGTCACCTCCACCTCCTCGTCGAACAACTACAATGTGCGTCCCACCTCCTGCATCTTCTCCTCTTAATCAAATATCGTGGGCAGGCTATCGATCCCAAGTGTGTCTCCCCGTGTCAGGCACTTCGAAAACTGAACTGAGCATAATTTTACAGCCTTCTGATCGGTGCGCACTCGCGCTGCCGTTCCTCGGCATTTAATCATTGTCCCGACCCATTTTCCCAGACGGCAGCAACTGGTATCTCTCCCTCGGAAGTTTCTGGACCGGCATCAAGCTCGAGACGTGCGCCCCTCCCCGTCCTCCTGCGCTGCTACCGATCAACGAGAACGAATTAGCCTGAGCCCCTCCACCGGCAAGCCCTCCAGCAACGCCGTCACCAGCCTCGCGACGCGCACCGCCGCGGGCGGCGCCATCGAGGCGAGCGTGACGTACAAGTTTGGCGCGTTCTACTACCTCTTCACGAGCTGGGACAAGTGCTGCCAGGGCACCTCGAGCACGTATAATATCCGCGTCGGGCGGTCGAATAGGTGCGCCTTTCCCGCGGTTCGACCGTCGCGGCGCTTTTCTCGTGTTGGTTTTTCAACTGACATGTGATGTAGCCCGACGGGCGGGTTCGTCGACAAGGCGGGCGTGTCGCTTCTCTCGGGCGGGGGGACCCTTGTGCTTGGGTCGCACGATGGTGTACGTTCCGCGCCTTTCTAGCGCGCGGTCGAAATAACGTGCTGTTCGCACAGATCATCGGGCCGGGCGGGCAGGACATCATGACCGACACTGACGGGCCCATTCTCGTCTATCGTGCGTCTCTTCCTCATCCGTGTCTTTAAAGTTTGCACCCGTTCACCGACATCACCGACGCAGACTACTACACCTCCGCCGGCAGCTTCGTGCGTCTCCCCTCCCGTCTCTCCGCGCTGAGTCTGTACGCTAACACTCGCTAGCTGGGCATCAACCGGCTCGACTTCTCGAGCGGCTGGCCAGTAAGTCGCTCTTTCGATCTGTTCGTCTGTGTTGTGCTAGACGGGGTTTGCCGTATAGGTTGTAGTTTAATCCACCGGCTGAGGCGGAATGGACGCCGCCGTGTGCGCGGGTAGGTGGTTGTTTAGGACATGTATGTCGCGAGAAAACCGATGTTCGACTCGTGGGGGATGGGGACTGAGTTCATCCCAAAGAGCATACTTGTTATTCGACGATAAGAGCCTTTTTTTTGGAGATCCTGAGAAGCTCGCCGCGAACTATAGACTGCACCACCGAATGTTGCCCTCGGACAGGACTACAAGGTTCTGAACCCTCCGCCTCCTCCTTCGACGTTCAATTTCAAATTTCAACTAGGCTTGAGAAAATCTGTATGTAGTAGTCGAACGTTCAAACTTTGGCTTATTCCCGAGTTCGTGCCACGTACAGAACCACAGGCTTCTTCCCAGAGCTCTGGCCCCGTTCAAATCCTTGCTAAATCCTTGCCGCAAACTGAGAAGATTTCACTGTTGGCAATCTTGCAAAATGTTCAAATCCCCACATCTTCAGATTTCCAAGGGATATTTCGCAGGTGGTTAAGTGATACCATCCAGCCCATTGAAGCTTGAGAGGATGAACCCGCTTCACTCAATTCAGCATCACCCTTGCTCGATTTCCCTCTCTTCAGACGTTCTTTTCTTACTTGCACTACGAAATTCGAGCAACTGAGTTGTGGATACCCCTCTGGAATCCTGTTCTCGCTTCAAACAGTTCAGCTTCTCCAGCCGCCCGGCGCCTCAGTGCCTGGTTCATTGCGCGACCAGTGCTGAAGCGCTGCGGATTGCAGCAAAGCCAAGTTGAAAGCGAGTACCGCTTGACCGATACGGAATACCTCAGCGTGCGACTCGGCGCTCGTGTACCACGACAGATGTTCCCTGAATGAAGGGGTCAACACAACTGTCAATGTGCAGAGATGTTGAACTTTGACCCACCCCATATTTTATTTAGTATAATATATATGATGCACTTTCCGAGTAGAAGGGTGGCTTACCACGACCTCACTTTTCAAAGGCAGGGCAGAAACCGATAAGTAACCTGCAAGGCCAAAACTCTACTAGTAGTGTATGTTAGTTTCCATAGTATGCTTTCAATACACTGAATCCCACATGTACGCAAGGAGCGATAAGATTCGAGCGGGAGCAGGAGTCGTTGAAGTCCTGTAACCGGTGCCAATGTATCGCAATGCGGTCCATGCAAGCCTCGAAAGCACCAGCGCTCACTGGCAACAGTAGACTACGTCCTCTTTTGCGCAGCCGGCCGCGTCAGATCCACCTCAATCTTTTCCGTATCGATGTCCGGGTGCGCCCGCCTGTACTCTGCAAGCGCCTTCTTCGCAGCTGCTTTGACCTTCCCAAAATCATCGAACACGCAGCGCGGGGCGGTGGGGGAAGCTCACCATCTTTGCGGAGTCCTCTATAAAATTGCACTGGGGGCTCTAAAGCAGATGCGTTAGCACCAGACAGAGAATGGACGGAATACGGCGGACCTGCGTGAAATGCGCGTGGCCGTTAGTTATCAGCGATCGGCAGCTGTAGCATGAGGTCGCATGGCAGGTCGGGCACGTTATAACGTTGCACTGCCAGGGATGCATTAGTCTCGTCCGTTGAGCATGATAATTTCTCTGAGGGGTACCCCTTCGACTTTGATAAACGCTACATATAGCTGTGAGCATACGGCATTCGAGTTGGCGTCGCACCAACCTTTTTTGCAGCTCGTGTCGGAAAAAAGCCAGCCAGCTTGCAACGGCATGGTTCAGCATGTGACCTTGGGACAGTTTTGGAGTGCTTCGAAGGCGCGATGGAGTGTCTTCGAACCACTCTCAAGGTGCCCGAAGACTCGGCATGGGTTTCAAGTAGTCCTGTGCCCATTCAAGCTATGCGACCCAACATAATCACAAAGTAGATTAATGTTATATATAGGTGAAGAAGAACTCAAGAGATCATGGAGAACAAATTCCATCTGTATATGTATCACTGTTCACTCGTAGATATCTAGATAGTAGTAGTAGATGGATTGAATCCGGTTGATCAATGCAATCAGCAAAGGTAGTCAGAAATGGAAGACAGGGCCCGGGGTGTGTGTTGTGTTCAGGGCAAGTCGGGTGCTTGAGCTTCTTGGAGTCAGAGATGGCGGCGAGGACGGTGTCGCGCGTGAGTCAGCCGCGTGTCGATATTCGGCAGGCGGAATAACGTGGAGCAATGATGTCATGGTGTGGAGCGGTGACTATATCAAACCCGCAGCTCCGTGACACCTACTCCACCTTTCCCTTCCTTCCTCCCACCACCATCTCCCCGCCCTTCCCCGCCGCCCTCACTATCCGTCGTCTAAGGTGCGTCCGCACTGTGCTCTATTCTGCCTCGGTGTTGACCTCATCGGACCACTTCATCGTCGCCTCGCACATTCAGGTGCGGCTTCTCCCATTACGCATGGTCTTCGTTGCTAATGTTTTCTAGTACTATGGCCGAGCGTCTCTGTGAGTTTTCTTGCCACTCAGTGACATCCTTGGTCTGATCCTCATCCTGCTGTCACTCAGAATCCTCTTAGCTCGAGTATCGGCCATACACTATAATGTGATACTTAGATATGTACTTTTCCGCAACTTGAATATACACATGTCTGCCATCTTTTTATGCGTATTGAATCATTCAAACGAAAGGGAGGGAATATTGGTGCATATTGGACTGCTGCTTGGTCGGCTTTTTAACACCCACGAAAGCAGTTTCAAGGGCTTATAGATGGCCTTGGACAACGGAAGACCTTGGAACACTCATCGCCGCATGCCAAGACTTTGAAGTGGTTCAAAGATTCTGACCTGTGCGCTCGAAGCCAGGCCTAGGCATGTGACCGTGCATCGGATTTGAACACCCTTCGAAGCCGATCAAAGCCGATTAAGTTTTTTCCGACACGGGCACTCTCGTTTGAAGGCTTGCGCTGCGGGCTGCGTTTAGTGTGCGTTGAGATAAAGTGATATGTAAAGTGAATGACGCACTCATGACTTCCTCGACGATGTGCCGCCCGTCAAGGGTGTCGGTCCACTTCCATTTCTGTTTTGCGAAATCAAGTTGGTACCGAGCACAGCGGAACCATTTGTGTCTCCCACCTTTACAGCTTCTGGGAAGATGATCCTGAGAGTTCGTCAAGCGTGATTCCGACGGATGTATGTGAGCGTACCAGCTGTTTACACTGCCTACATCTGAAGGAAAGTCAGCTCGCGACACAGAGCGGAGATTGTGTACGGACGTCACTGCCCGCGCATCCTCCAGCCGAATTCCGACACGCGAAGAGCTTCTGCTGGGGGGTTCTCGATGACGCATTTGTACTCGCAGAACGGGCACGCCTCGAGTCCCCTCGATGCCGGCCGCCTCGGACCTCCTTCGTTTGCTTAACTCGTTCATAGAGTTGAAATCAGCTTGGGAGTCTGGTGGAGGGCGAAATAGTGAGAATGGGCTGGGGGGATGGAGGCTGGAGCTTACTAGACAGCGGAGTAGTAAGTGTTCTGCGTACGAGAACGCCAGCTTGCACCAGGACTGGTCCATGCAGACTAAGTTGGTGTCATGGGAGCCCAAGAGCGTCTCGGCGTACGCAGTCATGCACGAAAAACAAAGAGGTGGGCATCTGGGCATTGGATCATTGAGTCTGAGAAAATGATTAGAGATGTGCAAACGAAAGGCCGCGGTACTGACAAAGGGATAGGTCGAAAAGCAGCATCCGCATTCGAATGCCATCGTCAGACTCCGCGCAGTTGTCCTTCGACGTTCGACCTTGGCCTCCTCAACGACTCCGGATGTCCGAGACTTGATCAATTCCCGCTCCGACTCAAATTCGCGATCATGCAAGGCTTTTTGCTTGCCCTTCGTGGTCGCACGCGGGGTTTCTGTGTTGAGGGCGTACGGGAGCGCACCCCCTCGGCGTCGCTCGTCTTCCAGGTAGATATGCGTAGGCGCGTAAAGCGAGCTTTGATCAAGCAGGCTTCGCTGGATGTGGGCGAGGGGAATTTGGGGAAAGTCGACGAGCAGTTGATCCAAGCACAATTCGGGGTAATGCACGCCTTTACCGTAGTCCACCTTGTGTTTCGGCTGTCCCCGCGCTTCCCCCTGAGCATCCGAGGCGTCTTCGACGCGTTTCCGCTTGCCCTTGTTGTCGAGTTTGGGATATGTCGGGTTCTCGAAAAGAGCGTTGATGATATGCTCAGCGACGCGTTCTCGAGTTTCGCCGAGGCGTTGCTTGACAAGTAGGAGTGCATGGTCCGTATCCACACATCCGGTATAAACTTCAAGTATTTGAGCCACCAAGTCGGCTTCCTCAGGCTCTAGCCCGCCGGTATGGGGGACGCCGTTGTCTTTGGCGGCGGTATCGTGGCATCTTGAGCGCAGGGCCTTTCGGGAGTGGTGTCCCAGATGTCGTTGTCGAGAGTCGGTACCGGCGACGCGTGAGTCAGCGCGACGTGTCACCGATGGCTGCGTGCGACTTGAAGAATTTCTCACGGTTCAAATTCGGGGTTTGCCGCTTACTGGTCAAAAACGCAACGGAAGCGAGGCTCAAACTTCTGAGCAAATGAAGGAGATCCCCTCCGAGCCATCTGGAATGATGGTCCTCGGACTTGAATGCCCGGAGTCATTTGACGACTCAATGCTTCACAAAATTAAAACATTGGACTGACAAACATCGAAGTTCTTCAAGAGCATTTTTCAACATCGAATACGTTACATGTAAGCCTCTATAAGCTATTATCATCGCTCATAAAATATCTACCCTGGATTCCGACCAGCTCGCTGGATGTTGAGGTGGTCGAGAGTTCACTTTATCCTCCATGATCTCGGATGTGATATATAATCTGGGTGGGGCCTAGCGACGCCAGGAACTTCTGCTAGAGCATCGAGAGTTCAGCGATTATTCGTTCTGCCAGAGCATCGAGAGATTCTTTGATCAGCAATTCGGATACGTCTACTCAGTACAAATATATTGGTATAGATGCACCTGTCGCGCAAATTGTGCTTGAAAAGTTCGCTACATGGAACATTCTCTAATATACAGGGGTTTGAACGTGTAAGCTGTAACGGCGTCAATCAATAGATGCGATTAGATGAGGTCTAAGATTCGTTAGCATGCTAATGCGGCATTAGAAAGGCTTAAAACTCACCAGCCACGTTCATGGGCATCTCCTCGATTCGAGTGCTGTAGAACTGCTCAATCTCGCGCATCATACGAACGTCGTCGGTGGTGACAAAGTTGATGGCAACACCCTTGCGGCCAAAACGACCGCCACGACCGATGCGATGGATGTAGTTCTCACGGTTGGCGGGCAGATCGTAGTTGATGACAAGGGGGACCTGCTGGACGTCGATACCACGAGTGAAGAGGTCGGTGGTGATGAGACACGATGGATCCGGATCTGAACTCGTTCATGATCAGATCGCGCTGAGCCTGGATCATGTCGCCGTGCATGGCGGCGACAGTGAAATCTCGGGCGAGAAGCTTGTCGGTGAGCCAGTCGACCTTCCTGCGCGTGTTTTGCAGAATATGACGGCCTGGGTGATGGTGATGGTTTCAGAAGATCCGACAAAGTGTCCACCTTTCCAGTCCTCCTTTTCGACCGCAATGTAGAACTGCTTTAATACCTTCGATGGTGAGTTCGTGTTTCTTCACGAGGATACGGACAGGGTCGCAGGCATGACTTGGGCGGTGGACCTCAGCACGTCCTGGGGCAATGTGGCCGAAGAAGGACGAACCTGGGGTGGATTGGGCAGGAGCTGGAAGATGTCGTTGATCTGCTCAGTGAATCCACGGGACAACAGTTCGTCGGCCTCGTCAAGGACAAAGATCTTAATCTGATCCGTCTTGATGACACGGCGTTGAATCATGTCCTGGACGCGACCGGGAGTGCCGACAACGACCTGGGGTCCGGCCTGAAGAGCCTTTATATCATCACGAACGCTGGTGCCGCCGATACAGGCGTGGCAGTCGATGTTCATGAAGTCACCGATGGCGACAACGACCTTCTGGATTTGCTGGGCGAGCTCGCGGGTGGGGGTGAGGATGAGCGCCTGGCAGGCCTTGACATTGTGGTCCAGCTTCTGGAGGACGGAGATGGAATAAGTAGTCGTTTTACCGGTACCAGAATGGGCTTGCGCAATGACATCATGACCTGTGGTTTACGTAAGTGATGCAGTTCCGCGATTTGAAGGTAGAGGCTACTCACCCTTGATAACAGGGATAATGGCGCGCTGCTGGATGGTGGAAGGCCGCTCGAGACCGTAGGCGTACACTCCGCGAAGGAGCTCTGCCTTGAGGTTCATGTTGTCGAAGGAGTCCGTGGTCTCGTCATAATTGGACTCGATCCAGCCTGCGCAGGGCGTTTAGTAGTGTGCCCGAAGTTTATTCCGACCTGGCGGCGCTCATGCTGCGAAGCAGGCTGGCAGGCGCCGCCATTGCGACAGAAAGACACTTACCCGCGGGCACATCCTCAAGACCTTTTTCAGCCATGATTGAGGGGAGAGGATTCGACGACTACGGCGCTGCGCAATCGAGCTTGAGGCGTGAGGTGGGGCTTTGACAAAACAGTGGTTTTTCACTTAATACCGCTGGTGGGCGCGGGTGGGGTGTTTGTAGTTTGAGGATACAAGAGCGCAAGCGGCAAAGTAAGAGCGCGATGAATGATCTTGAGCCGAGAGCCTCCCTCTTGTACCCCGCACAAGAACGCTCCTGTTCACCACTCCTAAATCGATCGTTCTGTGGAATGCTAAGGTCTCGCACAGCCCGGCGGGCCGCTGTGCGGAGACGACCCCAGCCACGAGTGACGTAGTTGGCAGCCGAGTCCCGTGTCTAGTGAAGCTAGTAGTGAAGGCCCAACGCCGGGTTGGTGCAACGAGAAAAAGGAATGACATTCATACGTACCATGGATTATTAGACTACTATATTCCAAAGCCCAAACTCGATGAATCGGGCGACGAAAGTGGGCACGGCGCTGCTTGAGAGATGGAGGCAGAAACGTTCAAATGCGCGGAGCAATTGTTGAGGATTGCATTGCGCGGTGCGGCTCCTTGAGATGGGGTACTACTGGTACTACTCCTCGCATGAGAAGGATCGGCATACATCGGTTGTCTGACCTGAGAGACCCCTTGAATTACTGCTCCGTCCAAAAAAATCTGAGAGATGGCAGACTGGCAGTCACCGCGCCCGTAGTTTTGGTCATTTAAGTCGCGCGCGTATGTGTGGAGGCTGAAGGACCGAGTCCATCGGGGACTATGTCAGACCAGGTTTGACGCGTCAAGCATTGAAGCTTGAGCCTTTGCTACCTGAGGGCAGACCATCTGTGCAGAAAGAAATCAAGAATCGGAATAGAACGAGGTACGAGCGAGGGGGTTTGTCAAGAGAGACTAGAATCGGAAAGGTTTTGAAGTCAAGTGTTGGTCAAGTGGGAAAACACGCTTTGTCGTTGCTTGGCTGCGGCTTTAGTTACTCCTCGACGCGCCCATGTCGGCGCCATGGTATGCGGCGAGCTCGTCCTTCGTAGGTGAGCACCAGACCCCGGACCCTGTCCAGGATGCCCATGGGCTTCTCGCGATATACCCGCTGGCATCGGCAAATC
The DNA here is from genome assembly GCA_029282135.1 of Mycena belliarum. Classification (NCBI taxonomy): domain Eukaryota; kingdom Fungi; phylum Basidiomycota; class Agaricomycetes; order Agaricales; family Mycenaceae; genus Mycena; species Mycena belliarum. The sequence goes on from JARJCN010000186.1 coordinate 23,896, forward strand.
CCTCCACGCATGGTCAGTTTCATTCTCGCGCGGTGTACACGCGCATATACTCACCTCCTGTAGTCACCAGGCACTTGAGCAGCCTGAGCATCAGCGGAGCACCTCCGTCTGTTCTCCAGCCACAATACTACGCGACATATCCTCAGGGAAATCCTCCACCCTATACAGAGCACGCTCCGGAAGTGGAATATCTCGCGTCTCACGCGAACGACTCTGGATACTGGGAGAGTGCTCGTAACGAGTCCTCCACGATGATTTCCCAGCAGGCCAACTCGTGCGTGGACCGCGAAATCTGCAGAGGACATGTGCTAACGTTCTTGCAGCTCCTTTCCATATCCCACCGCTTGGACACCCACTAATGCTCAGCTGTCCACCTTTCGCACGAACCCTTTTGCTCAAGCAGTATTGCAGAGAGCTAACCCTGCCACTGCCTACCCGACACCCCCGCCTCCCTCCTCGTCCTCTTCGTCCTCTTCGTTAGCCTTTGCTCTTGGGCCACCTCAAGCGCAGCCACAGACGGTGTATCAGCCGCAACAGTCGCCCGCGTTCTTTGACCAGCTTCTTGAGCAAAAGTCCAAGGAAATGGCACGTTCCGCAGCCCCAACGCGGAACATGGAGGAGAGGAATCTTCGAACATCAGCCACTTTCGGCCGATCAGCTGTACGTCCCAGCACGCCGCCCCCCACCGGTGGACCGCCGCTCGTTGAGGAGAGCCCGGACCCACTTGCTATCTCCACCACATCGAACACACCGCGCAAGCGCAAGTCCATAACTCAACTCAACTCACCTTCGGTGAAGCGTCTGCATTCCCCCCATCCAACCCCAGTTCCCATGACTCCCAGCACCGGGTCCAAGTCGCGCGCAAGTCTGTTGTCGACGCCTGGCTCATCCTTTTCCACGCCATCGAAACCCCGCATCACCATGGCCTACGTCGACGTGCCCCACAAGCCCTGGGCCACCACTCCGAAATCCGTCATGCGTACAATGCAGCCTCTTGAATCGCCAGACTTGGGTGGATACGGCTCCGACGACGATAGCCCGCGCCATCGCTCATCGACCTCTGGCAGCAAAGTGACATCGGCACGCCGCACAGGCGATCGCGACGAGCGCCTTCCCCTCGAGAAGCTCACGGCTCTGCTTGAGGACATTTTTGAGGCTGAGGACGGACTGCCGCCTGACATGGAGATCAGCTCCCTCCCCACCGAGTATTTTTCGATACAAACGACAGTCGACTGCACGCACCCCTTACTGCAACCGACCCTCGTGAAAAAGCTGAAAAATATATTCTCCAGGTCGCGCATCCTGCTAAGCGCGTCCGTCACGGCGGCGTCGGCAACACGCCGCGTGCCAAGGACAAGACGCTCGGCGATGTGGACACCGTCACCCTTTCAAGGACCCTCAAGCTTCTGGAGCGGAGCGTTAAGGCGGGCGAGGACCTTGACCCGTTTGCCGGCCCAGCCGCAATGGCGCATGGGAGCGCGCCTGCCTCCCCCCGCAAGCCCTCGAAGAAGGCCAAGGCGAAGCGGCGCTCCAAGTCACGGAGTGGGGACGAGGCGGAGCCGGAGGAGATGCAGGTCGACAACGAGTCTGCGCCGTTGACTGCGCTAGACCACGCGAAGCTAGCGCGTGAGCTGGAGATTGCGCGGGACAGTATCCTCGCCGCCGACTGCTGCGTCGCGCTGCTTGGTGCCGGGCGGCTCACGAAGCAGGTCCGCACGAAAACCTTTCGGGGGAATTATATATTGACTTTATCTTCTAGTTATACTCAGAAGAGCTTATCACGGCCTGCATGAGCGCGGTGAAGAACCAGCTCACCAAGGTGATATATCCCTTTGTGGAGGCGGACGCGGAGGCGGTTCCCGGAAGCGCCATGCTGCAGCATGTACTGCGCGCCGGCTCGCATCGGCACCTTCTGAGCGAGACGTTCCAGGCGCTGTCGGCGATGCTTCCGCGGCTGAGCACGCTCGTCAACGCTGAGGCGGTCGCGATGTCCGAGACGATAACTATTCAAGCGGTGTACATTGCGATCGGGCCGTTCTTCGTGATCGACGCGGGCGAGGACACGGGGAAGAAGGAGAAGGAGGGCGCGGTCATTCGAACGTTCGGTAAGAGCGCAATGCGAGGGCTGCGCCTGGATGCGCTGTCGTTGATTCGCGCTGTAAGTGTTGATTGGGTGCGAGGTGCAGGTCAGGGCTAATGCTTGAGTGCAGATCTTTGCAAACCATGATGACCAGCGGGAATGGATCATAGAGGAGATTCTCACGTCGCTCATCAAGCTCTCGGACACCAAGCAGAAGGCGGGCCAGTTTCGGTAGGTGATCGTTATGCCATGTTGCACCAATATGCTCACGCGGCGTTTAGACTGCGAGACGGACGTACCATCCGCACGGTCTCTGCACTCCTGCTCCAGCTTGTTCAGACGTCAGCGCATGATGTACGCATCAAGGCACATACCATCGCGAAAGAGCGGCAGAACAAGATCGCCCTCCGGAGACAGGAGAGTTTTACGGAGAGTCAGAGCCAGAGCCAACCCGTGGAAGAGTTCCTGGATGATCAAGACAAAGCGGTCGGTTTCTCGACGGTGTCGGTCGGCTCTCTTCTGATGTGTTTCACAAGGAAATACGACTGTACAAAACTGGTTTGGAGTCTGCCACGAAAGCTGCAAAGAAAATCATTATATTTCTTACGCAGCGAGCGGTGAGTGTTGTTATGATTTTGCTCATCGTGTGCCTGAATGCTGGTTGCAAGATCGGGAAAGGGCAAGGCAACAAAGAACTCGAATGAGGCGGAGTATCGCACGATATTCGACAACCTTATATCTGATCTACTCGCGGTGCTGTACTGGCCCGAGTACCCCGCCGCAAGCCTCCTCCTCAGCATCGCGTCCAAATTCATGGTGAGGTGTCAATGCATTCTCGTTTACGTAACTGAACCATGGCACCAAGTTGTCGTCCTTGGATGACGTGAAGACCTCGCAGACGGACAACAACGCTGCCAAGACGATGGCTTTGGATCACCTGGGCGTCATAGCTGCCCGCATTCGTTCTAGCATGCTCAAATTTCAACCGGGCACCGGCGATGCTGCGCCAAGGGTCAAACCCTTGAAACCGTTGGACGAGGTCCGTCCCAGGCTCGCCGTCTCGCATAATGCCCATCTGGCTCTAGATTGTCTCGAATCTGAATGTGAAGCGTTTGGACAAGCTGCTCGATAACCACCGAGACGTTGCCGCGCACCTAACGAAACGGTCAACGGAGGATCAGGCTTATGACGTAAGCATTTTGGTCAACAAGGGTGTCAGACCTGATTTCGCTTTTAGAGCGCCCGGGAGTTGACCGCCGCTTCATTGGGCCAGGAGCTTGCAATCGCGCTGGACCGTGTCAACTTGTTGATCTCGCACCCGGAAGATGACGAAGACCTCAACATCCGGGACGAGAGCAAGCTTCTTCCCTTCGGCCAGAAAATCAAGGCGGCGCTGCATAACGTTTGGAAAGACCAGGCACGCGACGTCTTCGATATTGGGTAAGTAATTTATATATGCGTGTATAATGAACTTTGACATTGACAACGGCCAGCTCTCAAGAGGAGGCCGCGCGCATCGACCGAGTCGCAGAGGAGATTGGCACGATACAGATGCTGCGGAACTCATTCCAGCCCATCCTCAATATCATCCTGCTTGCGCTCGATGCACCACTGATTTTCATGCGTACCAAAGCGCTCCGTGCGCTGGGACAGATCGTCACCAGTGACCCCACGATCCTTGCTGAGGTCACTGGGCTTCCTTTACACCTGCGTTCGACTCTCATCAACTGTTTTACAGCCAAATGTCCGGCACGCTATCGAGAGTCATCTCCTTGACAGCTCCCCTGCCGTTCGTGACGCTGCTGTCGAGCTCATTGGCAAATACATGATCGATTCGCCGGAGGTTGCTGGTGATTACTACAACAAGATCGCCGACCGGATGGCGGTAAGCCGTGGTTCCTAGCTGTTTGATCCATGCTTGATAATCATTAGGATACGGGATTGAGCGTCCGGAAGCGGGTTATCAAGCTCCTCAAGGCCTTCTATGCCGTTACTGAGGATAACACCAGGAAAGTTGACATTGCCAAACGCCTTGTGTTGCGCATGGTGGACGAGGATGACACCGTCAAGGACCTCGCTATCAAGACGATTGAGGAGCTTTGGTTTCCCATCGTCCTCTCGTCCGCTATGAAGGCTCGAAATACTATTGTCGCTAACCCTGACAAGGGGCCGCTCCTCTCTAAAGTTGCTGTGATCATGGGCACCTCCGCCCAATTCAATGATCGGCAATCCCCACTCGAGGATATTCTGCACCAAATCATCTCGGAAAAGCAGGGAAACGAAGCGGTGTACATACACGCCCGTTACACAGAGATATGCGAGGCCCTCATTGATGGGCTGGTCGATGCTTCTGATCTCCCTGACTTTGTGAGTCACAAATAAAAACATTTGGCGCATGACTCATCCGCGGGGGCAGACCGTCGTCAATTGTGTCAAGACCATTTATCTCTTTACAGCGTCGTATCCTGCCATATTATCTGGTTCCAACGCGTCCACTCTTTTGCCCTACTTGAAGAATGCGACCACGGTAATGGCAGTTTGTTACCCCATGGACACCTGGCTGATGTGCATCACAAGACCGAAGAGCAAACGACAACAGACTACCTCTTGAAGATCTTTAGAGTGTCGATCCCACACATGCCTCGGACCGCAATCAAGTTCGCGCAAGAACTGCAAACTGCACTCCAACCAATGGTTATCCGGCCTTCTGCTGGCAGCCTCCAGGTCCGCCTCTCGTCTTTATCAGTCAGCCCGATTTCTTACCAACGCCACCAGAGCCTGCAGGAAACCGTCGCATGCCTGTGCACTGTGGTTCAGTGTCTCACGCATGACTTTCCGCGCCTGGTCGCGCTTCTCAAATCTTGTAATGGTAAGCTCTAGTGGCGCCCCAGGAGGGTGTCTTATTCTCCCTCAGCTCGCATCCAGCAGTGCATCAAACGTGCAGCTATTGGTCCGCTGCCTCAAGGAGACATGCGAGCACTGCCCATCCTCATCGTTATCATAGCGTTGCTCGGTGAGCATTGTGACTTCGTAAAAATAAGGAAGGAGACCCCTGGTATGTGCAGATCCATTTACCAACCGCGGTTCTCATTGCCTTCGTCAGCTGTTGGGTCTGAGCTCGACTTGATTAGTCCAACGGTAAGTTGACACTTTCTAAGCAAATAGCTGTACTGACTGTTCTAGACTCCGATCGTTGAACACATCTACGACACCCTCTTGCAGCTTTACGACAAGTCCGATGATGGTGGTCTTCGTAGCCGCATCCTGCAATGTCTCGGTACGCTAACCACCTCTTTCACCAATGATGATTTTTTGACTTGACTGGCACAGGCTTCCTCTTCCGGGCCCAACCTTCCCTAATGACCCAGGAGCGGTCGTCCGTCATCATGGATGATATATTCTCCTCTCCAGACGAGGACCGTCGGGGTCGCCTCCTTAAGATTATACAAGAGTTTTTGATTTCCGAGGCGGCCAAACATTCCGCGAAACAGAAGGGTGAATGAGGTGGCTTATGTCCTGGAAACCTTTCCTGACATTCGCTAGATACCAACGCCGTAAAGGCGAAGGCTAAGCCTTCGGACGTCAACATGGATGAACTCGTTGGTAATACCGACGGGTTCGCGGATTCTGGGTATGTTCTGCCCTCCACTCCCTCAATTGTTTGCTGATTGAATGACCCCCCAGTGTCAGCTCGGCCGTCGTGCAGCGATACCTGAATCCAGTCCTCGACGCCGCGTTGTCACAGCAGGCCCCAATCCAAGCTGCGGCTATCGACGTTTTGACGTTCACGATCAAGCAAGGGTTGGCCCATCCTTTGCAGGTAGGCTCGACCTTCGTTACTTTTAGCGACGCGTTTGCTGATTCATCCAGTCCTTCCCGGTCATCGTCGCTCTAGAAAC
>JARJCN010000187.1:0-29702 GCA_029282135.1 Mycena belliarum
GGGTGCAGCGGGGGACTTTGACCCTTGATGTGATGGGAACTATCACTAACCATATTGCGTGCGGTGCGCGGCTATCTCTCGCACGCGGTTGCGCACTAACAATTATTTCTCTCTACCACCCCCCTCTCATCTGCCGCCATTCAGGTCTCCCCATGCCTCGGTCAACTCCGGATGGGGGGAAATATTTAGTTTTGATTCATTCGCAAAGTTCCTGCGCCCCAGATGCACCCATCCAGGCTGCTACGAATCCCGCCAAAACACTCGAAAAATCAACCTCCGCGTAATTGCAGGTCCCGCAGATCTCAAGATCTGCCCCTGCGCTTCTTCATTAGTGATACGACTTATCCGACGTATCATTCTCCCGCGCGTCTCTGGCAACGGCGCCCGAATACACCCTTGCGGCTCTTTTCTGCTGATTCACTCCGTTCCATGCCCCAACTCCCGGGACCCGCACAGGGCTCCGACCACCCGGCAGAATGGTAGCTCCACCGCCCCTGGCAACTAATCCCGAGAGATCCGGGCTCTCCGAGCTCCATTCGGGGCATTTGCGCTATATCAACTGGCCCGTGGTTGGCTTTCGCCCGCGCAGCCCACTTTCCGCCCACATTCCCCCGCTTCATATTGGCCTCTGGCCATGGGCCAATCTATGCGTGATGATAAGCTCGATGAGTCCCGAACATCGCTCTCGCCCACTCTTGCTTACACTTCCAGCCGCTCGATGTTGTGCACGCCCGTTGTATTTGGTGTGGCTTTTTGGTCTTCATCCTCATTTTGCCCTAGGACTAATATAAATCGCAGATTATCATTCCTGCTATACATTTTACGATCCCATTTATGCCCGCGCTTGAACCCTGTTGGATTGAGCTTGAGGTACACCTTTCGCTCCCATTCTCGGGCTTCTCGGCTTTCGGGTCTCACTTCAATGCCACTTTTTCTCGCGCTCTTTTTATGCCTCCTTCATCGTGGAAATACTTGTGTATCTTCCTACCTCTATTTCGCTTCTTTCTATGCCTCCTATCCCATTGAACTCGACTTACTTTGCTTCCTCAACCCTCCGCTCCCTATCCCTTCCCTTATTCCTCGAGTCTCACTATCTGACTTTTTTTTCGCACCTCCCTCATTCTGCAACTCCTGTATATCTTCCACCGTCTACTTCGCTCACTTTAACTCTATTTATTACCCTATCCCTTCGTCGAACCCGAATCCTTTCTTGGTTTGTTCTGAGTTTGTTTTGATTTTACTTCAAAGTCTTTGAAACTTGGACTCTCGGCGCCTCATTCCTGTTGGCTAACCCTTTAGCTTAGCTTCTGTAGACCGACCGACTTTGTTGGTACGTTCCATTGCATGGTTTTGAATCTGAACTGACTTGGAAGCTCAGCTGCGTTATAAACTATTCTCCTAACACTTCGTTTAGCTCCCATTCACACAGTTTTGTACTCTCGTCGCGCGCCTCTGTTCTGTTAAGCTCACATATTAGCTGAGCACCGTCCGGGCTCATTGGTACGTCCCATTTCACTTTCTGAACTTTGAACTGACCCAAAAAATCTTAGCTGTGCTACCGAACATTTATGGTAAGTTGGTCCCGAGCGCAGACTTGGTCTGGCATCGAACCACTCTAAACCGGCGCTCTTCGGCCGTTATAAGCACCAAGTACGCTTCTTCTATGCTATAGAACCCAAACTGACTTCATAATCTCCAGATTCCCGCCCACCCTCGATTTCAACCTTAAGTTGAAATTTCCAGTAAGCCCTCTTTGAGGACTTTGCTAACATATCATAAAGGTCAAATGAACATATTCATTCGCTTGGGACAGCGAGGTAAGGGCATCTCGATGCGTACTACATTTTTCGAGTCCAGGTTCAAGTTGAACCAGTTGGGCTCGCGTCCCGAGTTTTGGGTAACTTCTCTTGGGTTTCGTTAGCCTGTTCTAATAGAGCTCTCAGAAACTCACCGGTGCGCCCGCACAACTTGAGCCAACTCCAGAGTTCACGCGAGAAAGACCCAGCCTCGATTCCGACTCGAGCCGGTATTCTAGTTTGAGTCTTTCTCTGACTCTAAAATGTACCTCCGAGTCGCTAACAAATCGTACAGTCAAACACATGCATTAATGTGTTCGGCGCACCGAGGTAAGGTCGAATCCATGCTGCCGATTCGCGGCGTCTCTCCTTGAACCCGGCGTCTCTCTTTGAACACTGGCACCGAGTCGGATTTCAGTAAGCCCTTCGTCTGATTTCCAACTACTTTGTCATTGGACTTTGCTAACAGATTATACAGTCAAACGAATGCATTAATGCGTTCGGCGCCTTGAAGTAAGGTCAAATCCGGACCAATTCCAATTTCCGTTGTTTCCTTGGACACCGAGTCGGGATTTCAGTAAGTTGTTGTTTGACTTTCTATTGTTTTGTTAACACATTGTACCGACCAACGCAGTAAAGGGGCTCGCCAAATCCATACCCAGCGCCAACTTGATGTACCCCAAACTGCGTTCGCAGCGACTCGGGTCCGTTCGCAGCTCAAGGTACGTCCCCCGCGTTCAGAGCTCGTTGCTCCGACTGACTCCGGAGCGCAACCTGGCGACTCAGAATCACCACGCGCGCGCGCGTTCAATCCGTCCCGGCGTCGCAAGCCCGCCCACCGCGCCCCTACACCCACCTCAGCGCCGCGCCAAACTGAGCGCACTGCATCTTAACTGACCCGTTCTTCTCAGACACTCGCGCCGCGCAGGCGAATCGAAGCCCCGTTGTTTATTGATGGACTAGTAAGTACGATACATGTTGTACGTACGCATGTACTTACGAAGGGCGGCGGAAGGGGCGGGGATGAGGCGGGCCGCGGCGCGCAGACTCGATGCGCGCGATGCCGCGCGGGGCCGTGGCAGCCCGAAAGCGGACTCGGGCTCGGCGCAGCTGGGACTCGGACTCGCAGCGCGCCGGCGGACTGCAGAGGCGCGCGGACTCGGCGCAGTACAGACACGTCGCCGCGGCCGGCGTCGCAGCGCGCCGGTGCGCGAGTTGCGGCGCAAAGCCCCGCGCTCGCAAACCTATGCCGCCGCCCGGATCGCGATCCGACTCGCAGCGCACCCGCGACTTGCGACGCAAAGCCCCGCGCCCGCAGATCTGAGCCCCGTGTCAGAACCTATGGCGCCCGGCGATCCGACTCGCAGCGCACCCGCGACTTGCACCCCCGCGCCCGCAGATCTGGCCCCGTGTCACGCGGCCAGGCGCAGGGCAGCGGCGATTTCCGACGCAACGCCCCGCGCCCCCAAATTCGCGCCCCGCGTCCGCAGAGCCGCGGCGGTCGCCCGTATCGGAATCGGACTCGGCGCGCCGCCGCGAGTTGCGACCCGAGCCCCGCGCGCGCAGAAATGAGCCGCGCGTCCGCGTCCGCGCTCGCGAATTCAAGCCCCGCGCGCGGAGGTTTCCCGCATCGGACTCGGCGCACGCTGCGCCGTCCGGCGGCACCGTGCGCGCGACCGACACGGGCGCCAGGTGGAAAGCGCCGAGTCCGAGTCGGCGCCTAAACGCGAGCGCGGGAGAGGAGAGGAGAGGGCGGGGAGAGCGGGACGGGACGGGGCGAGGTGCGGCGACGGGGCGGCGTGGGGGTGGGAGAGGAGGCGACGGGGCGGCGGGGCTGGGGAGCGCGTGGTGCGGTAGCGGGAACGGGAACGAGCGCGGCGTGGGGTTGGAGAGGAAGCGGCGGCGGCGAGTTGCGCTCGTCTGCTCGAGCTGCGGCGACGGATCTGCGCGGCGGGCACCTGCACCGGACTCGGAGTCGGCGCAGCGTAGCGCAGACGCGTTGCGGCGTTCGATGGGAGCGAGCGCGCGAGTCGGACGCGCGCATCGACGAGGGCGGTGGGTGGGAACGGCGGCGAGGTCGCGCGCGGTGGTCCAGGGACGTGGGAGAGGGCGGGCGCGAGGAGAGCGGGGGCGCGGCGCGTGCACGAGGTGCGGCAGCGCGGAAACGAGGGCGGCGATGCGGAGAGTGCGTGCGGACGGCGGTGTGTTGCGCGCGGCGCGCAGAGGCAGCGCTTGTAGCGGACGCCTTCAAGTCCCGTACGGACGAGCGCTCGGACTGCAGAAGGGCGGGCGGCGCGGCTTGCAGCGTGCACGAAGGTCCTTGCAGCCGCGCGCGATGAGGGCGGCGGCGGCGGCGCTGGGGGAGGATGAGGGCGCGTTCGATGCAGCGGACGCGTCCGAGGTCCCGTAGAGACGGCGGGCGGCGCGGCTTGCGACATGCGCGAAGGTGGTTGCAGCCGCGCGAATCGGCCACACGCGATGAGGGCGGCGGCGGCGGATGCAGCGGACGCGTCCGAGGTCCCAGAGACGATCGCGCGGGCTGCAGAAGGGCGGGCGGCACGGCTTGCGGTGTGCGCGACGAAGCTCGTGACAGGCGGGCGAGTCGTGCGCCGGCGCTGTGGGAGGCAGGCGATGTGTTCGAGGCCCGGGACACGCGCGCGGCGGCGTTCGAGCGCAGCGTCCGAGGCGCCGCACGAGCGAGCGCCGATGAGCGCCTTCAAGTCGCTCGTCGTCGTTTTGAGGACACGGGCTGCGGGGCACGGACGCCCGAGGTGCGTCCCGACACGCGCAGAGGAAGACGGGGCCGTGGAACGGCGGCGATGCGCTTGACGCAGGAGCGGCGACTCAGGCTGTGCGACGGAGCCTTGCTCGCGAGTCGGGGGCGTGGGATGAGGGCGGCAGCGGCGGCGGTGGGCTCGCTCGTCGCAGGGGGAGCGCAGGACGAGGGCATCTGAGTTAACTTGAGGAGGGGGGGGCAGCGAGAACGGCAGACGGCACGCATAGACGAGTCGCAGGAGGTTCTATGCGCGACGAGTGAAGGGTAGGGGAGTGCGCAGGGCACGGAGATGCAGAGGGCGGCGATGGAGACGGGTGCGGGTGCGTCGGAGTCGAGTGTGTCTGTCCTAATAACAGTTGTTCGAAGATGTTAGCAGAGGCGTTTGACGCAGCCAAGCGCGGTCTTAGTCTATGTTACAAGGAGCGCCCACGTGGTGTGATTTGACCGTGACGCGCGTTCGCGCGGCTTTGTCTCTCTTCCTCCACACTCACCTTACAGCATGCTCGCAGTTCCTGCTCCTGCAGCTGCTTTTCTTTCACACCGAACCACCATCACCTTCCTCTCGCTTCCTCTGTTGTTGTATTCTCGTCCTTAGTCTACAAGTCCTCGTGTACTGTCTGCTGCCATTGACACAGGAAGTCGCGCAGTCGTCTGCCGCTTCTCTGGCTCAGCACGGTCCTCGCTTTAGACCGCAAATCAATTTGCTCACCGTCATGTACAGTATTCCAGAGTACTCGGAGTCCAGACATTCACTTTGCTGCTAATTGGCTTTTGCTCTACGGTAAGTTGACCCCATCTTCTCTGGTTTTCGATTCTAACAACGACTTGTACCTGCCTGGACCATGCAGAGCAGTGGCCTTCAGCCCTTTAGATTTCCTGTCAGTCCACTTTCTCTGTGCCTGGTGTCGGAGTCGGAGTCCGACTGCCGTCGGACATTGGTCGGACACCCCCAAAGTGGGCGCAGGCCGGCCCAACCAAATCAACTTGCACCGTTGACTCTTTGCCCCTCCACAACCACGGCGCCAATATCTGCTCCAGGATACAGTCGAATCAAGTCGTCACGCATCATGCATCCCGAGTTTAGCCTCATCCCGGACTCGCTGGCAGTTGCAGGCCCAGGCCGGGCTAAGCTGGCCGTCCTCGGGTACATTTGATACCTTGGAGCCTCGTTCCGGCCTAGACTTTTACCCCCCGCAATCCTCTGTGTTCCAGCTTGTTCTGTTCTTGTTCCAGCTCTTTCCGTCTCTCCTGTATAATACCCCGGGGTGCACTTGATGGCCACAATGCTGCTTCCACTCCTCCTCGCTGCGTCTGCCGCATGCCTCTTCTCCGCGGAAACGATCCACGACGGACCCCACCCAGCTCTCGGGCAAGACTTTTGACTTTGTCATTGTAGGCGGCGGCACTGCGGGTCTTGCGCTCGCTGGGCGGCTCGCAGAATGGACAAACATCACTGTCGCGGTCATCGAGGCCGGCGGCGATGGCACCGACGTCCGGGACCAGATCACCGTCCCCGGTCCGTCCGTTTCTCTCGCTCTCCCTCTGCGCTGGGACTGACTCCGCGGTGCAGGCATGTCGTACCTCAACGGCCTGACTAAGACCGCGTACGACTGGGCGTACAGCACGACCCCGCAGCCGAATGCGGGCGGCAACCCGCTGAGCTGGCCGCGCGGCAAGGTGCTCGGGGGCTCGTCCGCGATCAACGGCGGCTTCTGGTGCCGCGGGAGCCAGCCCGAGTACGACGCGTGGAACACGCTGCAGAACGGCGCGACCGGCGCGGAGGACTGGGGCTGGAACAGGATGCAGGCGTCGATCAAGAAGGTGCGCTTCAACTCGTGTCGTGCGATCGGCCTGGGCTGAATTTGACACTTCGCGCAGGCAGAGACCTTCACGCCCATGAACGACGCCGATGCCGCGCGGTTCTCGGTGCAGCACGAGTCCGACGCACACGGGACGGACGGGCCGATCCAGGCGAGCTTCAGCTCGTTCCAGTACGGCCATCTTACGACGTGGGTGCCCACCCTCGTTACCCTCGGCCTGCCACACCTCACGGACCCGGCGAACGGCGACAACCACGGCGGCGTGTCGTTCGTGCCCTCTATCATCAACCCCAAGAACGGCAGCCGCTCCGACTCCAACTTCGGCTACATCGCGCCGTACGCGGGGACGAACCTCGTCATCCTCACGGGCTTCCAGGTCACCAAGGTCAACTGGAACTCGACGGCGAGCGGCGCAGCGGTCGCTGGCGGTGTGTCGTTTGCGGCGGCCAAGGGGCAGACGGTGTACACGGTCAATGCAGCGAAGGAGGTTTCATATCGTGCGTCCTTCCCTGATAGTGTGGACATGGCCTCATATGCATGCAGTGGTGGAACCATCGGATCGCCCCAGGTCCTCCAGGTATCCGGCGTCGGGCCCGCGGCGCTTGTCAAGGGTCTCGGAATCGACAGCGTCGTCGACCTCCCCGGTGTCGGTGCCAACCTGCAAGATCATTGCGAGTCGCCTTTTCTTCCTCCCCCGCTGCCGCTCATCCTCTGCTTCTCAGTGTCTGCTTCGCTGTACATGCAGGCGACCGACACCGACACCTGGGCGGCGCTCAGAGACAAGGGGCTCTGGGACGCGCAGCTCGCCATCTGGCGCCAGAACGGGACGGGCATGTGGACGTACTTGAACGAGGCGACCGCGTACCCGGCGATCCCAGACCTCATGGGCACCGACGCGGGTGCCTGGGCGTCCGGGATCGATCTGGACGCGGCGCTCACGACGGCGGTCGCGGCAGCGGAGATGGACTCCACCGTCCAGGCCGGCGTGAAGGCGCAGTTTGCGATCCTCAAGGAGTGGGCCGCCTCGTCCAGCATCGGGCAGGTCGAGCTGATGTAGGTCTCCGGCATTCGAGTTTCCCGCCATGCTCATCCATATCTTGCAGCTTCAACATGTTCGGCGGAGTCGCAGGGCAGATCAGCATCCAGTTCTGCCTGCAGCACGCCTTCTCGCGCGGATATGTGCGCGCCACCTCGGCGTCCGTCTTCGACTACCCCGACATCAACCCGAACTACCTGTCCATCTCCGCCGACGCGGATATCATGCGCGCGGCGATCAAGCTCTCGCGCTCCATCATCGCGACCGCGCCGTTGTCTGGCGTTGTCAAGAGCGAGACGGGCCCCGGCCCGGCTGTAACGGCAGATGCAGACCTCGACAGCTACATTGCGAAGAACTCCGGGACGGAGTACCACCCCACGGGCACGAACTCAATGCTCCCGCTCGCGTACGGCGGCGTGGTGGATACCCGTCTCATGGTGTACGGCACGACCAACCTGCGCGTCGTCGACGTGTCGGTGGTCCCGATAAGCCCCTCGGCGCACACAATGGCGACAGCATACGGCCTCGCAGAGCGCGCGGCGGACCTGATGAAGGCCGCGCACGCGCGGTGCGCAGCTCCACGTCGTCCTCCGCCGGCGCCCCCGGGACCACCGGCGGGGCGGGAAACAACAACAACAACGACCCCGCGGCGAAGACGTCCGGCATGTCGACCACGGCGAAGATCGCGATCGGCGCGGCGGCGGGCGCGGCGGCGCTCCTCCTGCTCGTCGCGCTCATCCTCGTGCGCCGGCGGAGCGCGCACAAGCGGATGCCCAACGCGCGGGATGGGGGCCTGGGCGCGGCCAAGGACGACCCGTGGTACGCGGAGGACGTCCCGCGCGCGGCATTCATGGGCGGCGCGGGCTCGCGCCACTCCGCGGCGCCCTCGTCGTTCAGCATGGACAGCCTCGCCGCGCACCCCGCGAACCAGCAGGTCGACTACGGGTACGGGCAGCATTACCCGCCGCATCAGTACGCGCCGTACGACCCTGCCCAGCAGGCGCAGGCGCAGTACGGTGCCGTTGCGCCCCACTCGCCGTACGATGCGCCGCGCTCGCCATACGACGCCCACTCTCCTCATTCTCCGCGTTCGCCGTACGCCGATACGCAGCCGCTCCAGGGCGGGCCGGCGCACCATTATGGCGACGTGCACTCGAACTTATCCACGGCGGACCTCGCGTCGCTGCATCCTCCCCCATCACCAGGGCACGCCCCGTATACTGACTCCCCCCCGCCGCGTGCGTATCACCTCCAGGACCCCGCACGCTGATCGACTCGATCCTACACGGACTGACTCTCATGACCTGCTTCTCGACGGACTAATCAACGACCCACTCTTTCGGACTACCACTGTATCTGTAGCAGTTCGCGTACTAGCTCATCCACTCCTTCGTTTCCCTCTCCTCCATATAAAGTATAAAGTATATCATAGAGGCTCACGGACTTCCTAATCGTCGTACACACTAGAACCGGATGTACCCGTACTTTGTGCTCCACCAATTCCAATAGTAAAAAGTCATACAATACATAGCTCGTGTGGCTGGAAGACGAAAGTCCAATCGAATGTACGCGCGACAGAGATGAAATCAGCCAGACTGCATTGGAGTATTCATCCTCTGACGACCTCCTCAATCAGAACCGCCTCTGCTTTCTCTGCAGCCTCCAGTCGCGTTCATAACATGATATGTTGATGTTTGTGGAAATAACCATATCCAGTCTCGGATGGTATTTCTTTTGTTGTGTTGTTCTCGATCGTAGCCGCGCCTCCTTTAAGGAGGCACGAGACGTTTCATCACCCTCAGTCTCGTACCATCTGTGCGACTGAGGGTGCGTTCTCATTTCTATTCGCACTTACATATTACTTACCTTATTGTAGTCTACGGCTACTCACGTCGTCTACAGGTACATAATATATTGAGTCTCGTACCATCTGTGCGACTGAGGTCTACGGCTACTCACGTCGTCTACAGATTCGCAGTCAGACCCGCGTATAAACGCTTGGTCGCAATAGAGACTCACCCATGTCGTTCTCCACAAATATCACCATTCTGGCCTCCGATAAGCAGCTCGTCGAGCAGAACTGGCCGAGCTGGAACGACAGTCTCATCAGTCTTGTTCGTGGAAAGGGGCTTTCTGGATACCCAGACGGGACGATCTCTTGCCCCACGGGAGTTGGCCAGTTGGGCCTGCCCGGGCATGCGACCGCCGCCGTAAACTCGAGGAGTCCGACTCTGGAAGAGTGGGAGCTGCGTGACGGGGTCGCTAGCGCCACCATCTACCAGAACATCGTCGACCCGCAAGCTCATGGCATCAAGGCGACCATGACCAGCTTCGAGATGATGACAACCTTGTGCGCGAAGTTCAACCGCACATCGGAGGTCTTGAAGAAGCTGGCGGTGGACAAGCTAAATGGCCTCAAGCTTGAGCGCGGGATCGAGTTGCCGGCTCACCTCGAGATGCTGACGAAGCTTCGCACCGAGGCGAACCGCATGGGGGCCATCGTGACCGACGCCGATATGAAGACGGTCATCCTTGGCTCGCTCCCCCCCATCGACTTCGGGCCGTCGTTGATGGCAATGCAGGCAATGTCCGCCCCCGACCTCCAGATGAACCTCCTTGCCTACCACGATGTTCGCTATGCGAATGAGATTGCGGACACCAAGAAGGGTGGCGTCGCAAATGCTCTCGCCGCTAGCATCGAAAGTCAGTGCGAAAATTGCACGGTGGAAGGGCATACCAAAGAGCGCTGCTGGGCGCGCGGAGGCGGACTCGAGGGTCAAGGACCAAGGCGTTGGAGGGCCCCGCGGGGAAAAGAGCCGCGCACGACGTTCGTCGAAGCCGCGCGCGCCGCCGCGCGCCGCCTACAGGGCTGCAACTGCTGTTGTGCCTGCCGCCGCTGCGACCACCCCCACTCCCGCTATTGCCGCCGCTGCCGCCGCTCCTACCGCAACTTACGCGCCGCCCATGGCCGTCTATGCGCTCGGCGTCGACGTGCATGACGATGGTCCGTCCCGGCCCACTCCCTCATTGGCTACGGGCGATAACATGGTTCACAGATCTGGATGTGGAGGGTCAGCTCTCCCATTTTGAACGAACCTGTTAGTCGTACCGTAGCCGATGTATTAGCCTCGCTCCCGCCTTCAGTTTATGCTACGGATGTTTCCCCGAGTCCTACGCGAGTCTTGACATATTTGGACAGCGGGGCGACAGACTGCTGTGTGGCAAACCGGAAGCGTTTTGTGTCGTATCACCCCGTCGACGTCGAAGGCAATACAGCGCTACAGAAGGGTGGCGGGTTCAAGGTCGCGGGCAAGGGAGTTGCTCAATTTGTGGTGCGCGTAGCCGGCGGATCAATTCACAAGATCCTCCTCGAGTCGCTTCACACCCCCGGATTTGCGATGAACTTGATCTCGCTTCCGACGCTTGATACGCGAGGGTTCCGGGGAGAATGGGGAAATGGCCGCCTCTCCGTTCTTGGACGCGACGGAGGCGTGATTATTGATGGACACATCGTTCGGGCTGAGGGCGCGCGCAAGCTCTACCAAGTCGATGTTGTTGACGCCGAGGACGGGGGTGATGAGGTTGTCGCTGCTATCGCAGGACGGAACCGAAGCCAGCCCACGGACCTCGAGACTTGGCACCGCCGCTTCGGCCATGGTGACGTCCGCGCAATTCAGCGGTTAGCGGACAAGTCATTGGTGGAGGGCGTGAAGATTGTCCAAACGGGTCTGCGCGGAATGTGTGAGGATTGCATTCTTGGGAAGCAGGATAAGTCCCCGTTTGATGATGTGGTGACTCACGAGAACACGCCGCTTGCGCGCGTCCACCTAGACTTGTGGGGGCGTGCACGGACTCCGAGTTGGTCGCATGCCGTGTACATGATGCTGGTGTCCGACGGTGGGACGTCGATGAAGTTCCCTGTCTTCCTGAAGAGTAAAACCGCAGTTGCGACGCTTGACGCCTTCAAAACATGGCTGACGGAGGCGGAGGTCCAGACCGGCGAGAAATTGAAGTGTGTTCGCATCGACCTCGGGCGCGAATTCGACAACGACCTCTTCTTAAACTTCTGCGCGGAGCGCGGGATCAAGGTCGAAAAGGTTCCTAAAGCTTCGTCATCGGCTCATGGACATGTCGAGCGCGGAAATCGTACCGTGATCGAGGGAACGCGCACGCAGCTCATCGAGGGCAACATGGATGGGCGCTTCTGGGCAGAGTCAGCAACCTCGCATTGCTACGTGCGAAGCTTCATACCTTCTGCGCGGCACCCTGATATCATTCCGTGGATGGCCTGGTACCGGCAGGAGGACGATAAGGGCACCCTCGTCAAGCCGAACGTGTCGCATCTACGCGCATGGGGGAGCACCTGTTGGGTCAAAGACTTGGACAATAAGGGGGGGAAGCTGGGCGTTCAAGGCTGGAAGGGGAAGATGGTGGGATACATGGGCCGCCGTGGATATCGCATTTACGACCCTGAACGTATGCGAATTTTCGAGGTCAGGAACGTCATTTTCGAGGAAGGGATGCCGCACCGTACTCAGATCCCGGCGGACGACGACAACCCACTCCCACAGGACCCTGCACTGTTTGAAGACGATAACGCGCAGCACGCTGCACCCGAGGTACCTCCCGCTCCCGCTCCCGCTGCCCCTGCCGCACCAGCTGTTCCCGCTCTTGCTCCCGCTCCTGCTCCCGCCCCCGATCCTGCTCCTGCCCCACTTCCACCACCTCCACCTCGTCGAACGGGCCGTGTCCCAAAGCCGTCTGAGGCAGCGCTCCGCATGATGGTGTCTGATCAGATTGAGGAGCAAGCTTTGCTATCTGGTGAAGATTGGGCCCGTGATAGCCCACATCCCACTGTGAATGCAGTCGACATTGAATGGGACAGTTTCGATGCGGGGCTATTGGACTCGCCTTGGGCATTCGCAAGCGCAATCAAGGCAGGGAGACTGCACGCGATCCCACGTTCGTACTATGAGGCGATGCGCGACCCAGAAAAATGGCTGCCGGCCATGCAGACAGAGATCCGGCAGCTGGAAGAGCGCGGAGTCTGGAAACTTGTCGAGTTGCCCGCGGGAGAGCGCGCGATCACTGGGATGTGGGTCTACGATGTGAAGCTTGACGGCGAGGGGAAGATCATCCTCTACAAGGGCCGTTATGTTGCGCGCGGGGATCTGATGGTCGACGGGAAAGATTTTGGGATGAAATGGGCGATGGTGGCTCGTATGGAATCCGTTCGAATGGTCTTCGCCGTTGCGGCTGTCAAACGTTTACACGTACGACAGTGGGACTTTTCGGGTGCTTACCTGAACGGTGAGATGGACAGGCCTGTGTACATGAAGCAGCCCCACGGATTTGCGAAGCAGGGGAGGAGCACAAGGTGTGCCTGCTGCTTCGACCGCTCTACGGGCTGGTCCAGGCGGGCCACATCTGGTACAAACTGCTCGCAAAAGGGTACGCGGGGCTCGGCTACAAGGAGAGCCTTGCCGACCCGTGTGTCCGAACGCGGCGGAAGAGCGGTGATTATACCATCACCACCACGCACACAGATGATGTCCTCGGAGCTTCTTCCTCCGATGCGGAGAGCAGGCGCGTCGTCGACGAGTTTGCTGCACTATGGGACCTCAAGGAAGTGGATGTGTCGCTGCTGTTGGGATTGACCGTCGAGAAATTAGCCGACGGGTCAATCTCTGTCAATCAGACACAATACTTCCAAAAGGTACTTGCCCATTTCGGGTATGCGGATCTCTCTCCGATTTCGACACCGCTTCCACCCGGCTATCAGATCAGTGTTGCTTCTTCTCCGCTGTCCGAAGAGGATGCCGCCTTCATGCGCGACAAACCGTTCCGTCCGATCCTTGGCACCATCGTCTGGGGGAGTTGCGGAACTCGCCCGGATCTGTCCTATCCCTGTTGCGTGCTCGGCCACGTCCAGTCAAATCCATCGCCCGAACATTGGAAACCTTCTGATTGGTGTCTTACGATACATCCGTGGCACCATCGACTTCGGGCTTCGTTACGCGACCGCCGATGTCCGACGCGCCTGGTTTAGGCCTTAAACCCGAAGGCTACGTTGACTCCGATTGGGCTGGGTGCGTTGACACGCGCCGGTCTACTTCCGGGTACGTATTCTTCATGGGAGGTGCCCCAGTATGCTGGGTCATCGAAGCGACAAGCGGTCGTCGCGCTTTCATCTACCGAAGCGGGAATATATATCCTTGGCCCGAGGATCGCAGCAGGCCATGTGGCTCAAAAATTGGTTGTCGGAGGTCTTTCTGCCGCAGGAATTGCCGTTCGGACTCAACGGGGACAATCTTGGGTCCATCAGCCTCACCGAAACAAACAAAGCGCATGGGTGTCAAAGCACATCGATATCCGTTGGCATTACATCCGAGAGCGGGTGAAGGACGGTGAGATTTCAGTTACCTCCGTTCCGGGAACCGAGAATGTCGCGGATATTTTCACGAAGGCTTTGCCGCGCGCCGCACACGAGAAGTGTGTCGGACAGCTTGGGCTTGATTGGAAGCGCAAGCAGGCTGTCCGACAGGGGGAGTGTTGATGTGGAAATAACCATATCCAGTCTCGGATGGTATTTTTTTGTTGTGTTGTTCTCGATCGTAGCCGCGCCTCCTTTAAGGAGGCACGAGACGTTTCATCACCCTCAGTCTCGTACCATCTGTGCGACTGAGGGTGCGTTCTCATTTCTATTCGCACTTACATATTACTTACCTTATTGTAGTCTACGGCTACTCACGTCGTCTACAGGTACATAATATATTGAGTCTCGTACCATCTGTGCGACTGAGGTCTACGGCTACTCACGTCGTCTACATGATATACAAATTCCGTGAAGCCGTAGTTGTTGGTCGAGTTGAATAAGCCTCTCATCTCGTGTCCACATTCTGAATAGGCCAATATCTAAGTTTTATCACTACAATGATATTTTGTCTACTGTCTCAGAGGATTGACACACTTTTGCATGCACTATAGCGCGACGAAGAGGTCCCTCGGCTAATGGATCTTGGCACATGTACCCTTCATTTGCTTTGACCCAAATCTGATCGCATCAGCAAAACGATGATCGGCGGGCTTGTTCCGAACCTAGTTCTCCAGCCACTCCCCAGCTGAACTGGAATGTGATGTCCGCTGCTATGCAAACCATGGCGATGGAAGCCGTAAACATCCCCAACTCTGTGTGTCTCCTGGACTGATTATATGGATCTTCGACGACTAACTGTGTTCTGTGATTAGAACCCTATGCAACAAATCATAGCGATGAACCAGAACATGATCCAACTTGTTCAGGCTTTCAATCAGGTCCAAGCTCAAGTCGTTGCCACCCACAACGCCGTCATCACGAGCAACCAGTTGCTCACGGAAGGGTGGCACTACTCTCGTTCATCGTGTTCGCGTTTTGCGTTTCTTACTCAATTTTCAGGCTCCAACTGGTCCCCATGCGCAGCCACAATGCGGCAGCGACGGCGTCCACTCACCTTCGATACCCGCCTGGTGTACTTGCACCGGTTGCTGCCGGCGGAGCAATGCCACTCACGCTCGCAGATGCTGTAGGGTTGACCGGTGTGTAGTCCTTATACCAATAACATTCTTACCCTTGGAACCCAGGACCGCAGTCCGTCGCGGCCGTCAACGCCCTTATCACACCCAATAGGGCAAAATCTTGACCTACGGAGAAAGTGCATCTGAAACAATGTAAATAAATTGCAAAATTCTACCTTACGGAAATGTTAACAATAAAAATTGGAAAGGACTATTGAAAGACCAGCTGTCAGCATCCATTTCAAAAGAAAGGAAAGCCTTTCTTTCAACACAGCTGAAAGACCACCTGAAAGAACTTCTTTCAGCACCACTTTCAACTTTCCTTTCAAAACCTCTTTCAGAAGCTTTACAAAGGAAAAATCACTGAAAGTTGTTCTTTCAATAGAGCTGAAAGTGGTGCTGAAAGAAGTTCTTTCAGGTGGCCTTTCAGCTGTTTCGAAAGACAGACTTTCCTTTCTTTTGAAATGGATGCTGAAAGCTGGTCTTTCAATAGTCCTTTCCGATTATTATTATTCTTAACATTTCTGTAAATTACAATTTTGCAATTTATCTACATAGTTTCAGGTGCACTTTCTCCGTAGGTCAAGATTTTTCCTTCTTGGGTGTGTATCGCCGCCGGTGCCCCTGGGTTGCTCCCAGTGCCCCTCAATGCATCCGCCCAGGCCAAAAGATGCCATTTTCTAGACTACATGGGCATTTACGTAGTTTAACGTTTAGTTGTGGTAGTTATGTGGGTCCAAACGAGCCGGTTCGGGCCGGAGTTGCCTACCATCGCCAGACACCATCGCAGACGAATTCTGGCAGGAGACGAGAAAGCCGTGGTACTATCCCCCCCACCGTCCCGGACAAACCCAGAACTCGGACACACAAACATTTCTCATCCAATACTGGACCATTTCGTGGCTTTGATGGGTCAAAATAAACTCTATGAGGTGATCTAGAGATACAACTTGGAAGGTGCAAAAAACTTGCAATCTTTCATCGATTATCCTTGGGACACATATCGCCAGGAGGGTTGATGACTCCTGTTATTTTCGCTCATTGCGTGTATGTATTGAGGCTCACGGACTTCCTAATCCTCGTACACACTAGAACCGGATGTACCCGTACTTTGTGCTCCCCCGATTCCAATAGTAAAAAGTCATATCTCGTGTGGCTGGAAGACGAAAGTCCAATCGAATGTACGCGCGCGGCGCGACAGAGATGAGATCAGCCAGACTGCATTGGAGTATTCATCCCCTGACGACCTCCCCAATCAAAACCGCATCTGCTTTCTCTCCGGCCTCCAGTCGCGTTCGCTCCGGTGTACGCATCGGTAACACGACGAACCCGTTTGCGCCCGCGAGGCTCGCGACACGGCTCGAGCGTTGCCCGCCCGTGCTCGCCGCACGCAGCTCCCCCGCTGCAGTATCCGCGCGCACGACGACGCGGTGGAACTCCGTCCGCGGATCGAGCGCCATCGCGCTGTCCAGCTACATCGAAACAAGGCAATGAGACCCTGAGCCTTACGGAGAGGCTTCGGGGAATAACACGCACCAACACGGGCACACGCGCCAGCTCGCAGCGCGCGGCAGGCCACCCGCCGAGGCGCCGCAGCGCGGGCACGACGAACACGTGGAACATCACCAGCGCCGAGGCGGGGTTGCCCGGCAGCGCGAACACAGGCTTCGCCGTGGCCCCGGTCCCGCCGGCCGCCTCCCACGGCACCGTCGCGAACGTCGTTGGCTTCCCGGGCTTTACGGCGACGCGCCCGAAATGGATCGTGCCGTTGAAGTGGCGCTCGATGACGGGCTTGAGCAGGTCGGTCGGCCCCATCGACGTCCCGCCCGTCGTGAGCAGTATGTCCGCGGACTGCAGCCCCAGGCGCACGGCGGAGACGTGCGCGTCGATGCTGCCGCCGCGTTAGCTATGTATCGGACTTGTGTTGGAGCGGGGGGCTCACTCATCGGGAACGATCCCGAGATCGACTACGTTGTAGCCGAGGCCCTGCAGCGCCGCATTGAGGGCGGGCCGATTCGTGTCCCAGATGCCGCCCCATTCGCCCTCGCCAGCGTGGGGCCGCGGGTTCTGCAGGTCCACGAGCTCGTTGCCCGTGCTAAGCAGCGCCACGACGGGGCGCCTGTACACCTCCACCTTGCGTCCTCGTCAGCGGCGAGATTCACAGTCGAGGGGGGAGCCTATGCACCTCCTTCCTGCCGACGAACGCGAGCGTCCCGATTTCGCCGCCCTCGCTGCGGACGACGTCGTCCTTTTCGAGCACGAGCGCTCCCTTGCCCACGTCCGACCCGGGCGCGCGGACGTTCTCGCCCGCGGGGACCTGCACGCGGCACTCGACTTCCTTCTCCTCCTGATCCTCCGCGAAGGTGGACACGAGGCGCGTGTCCTCGACCATGATCACCGTGTCCGTCCCCGCGGGGAGCGGGCCGCCCGTGTTGATGCGGTACACGCAGCCGGCGGGCAGCACCGCGCCCACGCTGTGCGTCCGCGGGTCAGGACGTTGTACACGCCCGCGGGGTCCGTCGCTGGATGGCTGTGTCAGCTCGCCTGCAGGTGTCTCATACGGAAAACGCGGACAGCGGAGGGCGTAGCCGTCGACGCTGGTGGTCGGAGTGGACGGCACGTCTTGCGGAGCGTATACGTCCTCCGCGAGGACGTGGCCGCTGAGGTCGGGCGTTACCTGAACCGCGTCAGTTGGCGCGCGGATCGAGAGCCGGCGGCGTACTTACTTGCTTGGTCTCGGTGCCGAGCGGGCTGACGTGGTTCTGCACCAGTTCAAGCGCTCTCTCGAGGGAGAGGAGCGGGTACGGCGAGACGCGGTGGCGGTGGGTGGATGCTTTCGTGCTTTCAATATTCAGCCCATGGTGGAGGAGATCCACACACCTGCGGCGGAGGGGTCGTGCGATAATGTCCGAGGCTCCGGCGCGCGGTGGTCATGGTGGTGGTGGTGGTGATGGTGGTGCCCTGCAGAGTCCGATCCCGCTGCAAGAGCAGCATGCACCTGTGTCCCTCTCCCCCCACGGATAAGCTCGATCGCATGGCGCACAACGCCACCCGCAAGCAGCGCCTCCATGTTCTCTTTGACAGCCTTGACGCTGCCCGGAAGAGTGACCACAAGCGTGTTCATTATTGTCCCTGCGACGGGCCGCGACAGCGCTGCGAGCGGCGTGTGCTGCAATGACGAGGCGAGCATGAGATGCACGAGACCTGGTGCCTCTCGCTCGAGCAGCGGGGAGATCGCCTGGAGCATACGCTCAATACGCACCGGAAAGATAGGCTGAGCCTCACTTCGGGAGTCAGGTCGCGCACTCCAAAGCCGGTGCCGCCGCTCGTGATGACCCAGTCGACGTCCCTGCGCTCGCACCAAGAGGTAACCGCCGCCCGGATCACAGATACATCGTCTGCGACGATAGAGTGATTGTTGCAGACGAAAGAATCACTGCTCGCAAGAATTTCACGAATGGCCGGGCCAGACTTGTCTGCGGTGGCATTCGAAGAAGCGGTATCGCTGACTGCAGCCCAGTAAGAAACCTAGAGGCGGCAGCCACAGAACGAACCCGTAAGGACCGCAACGCGTATTTGCACCATGAAGTTCAAGCCCAAGGGCATGTGCAGGCACGTGCACCCTGAACTCACGATGAACACAGAACAGCGATGTGCACTGATGAACACTGCCAGAACAGTGAACTCAGAACTGCCTCCTCAGCTGCGCAACTGGAGGAACTCACTTGCGGTCGATTGTGAAGCAAGCCTGAAGTTTCGGAGCCTCGAACGAGGCCGTCTTTTCAGGATGGGCTCCGAGTCTTTTCGAATCAGAATGGGCTACGTAGTAGCTTGCAGGCAACCATATTCAAGTTGCATCGCTTTTATATACCTGCATAACCACTGACCAGTTTTCTTCGGAGCCTCGAACGAGGCCGTCTTTTCAGGATGGGCTCCGAGTCTTTTCGAATCAGAATAGGCTAGTAGCTCGCAGGCAACCCCATATTCAAGTTACATCGCTTCTATATACCTGCATAACCACTGATCAGTTTTCTTTTTCCCATCAGGGCCTCCCTCTATGAGATGGATAGAGGTCACTGGTTGCATCTCGGCGAATGTTCGGTTCAGCGAGGTGGGGTGCATGATCATCCTTTTCTTTCGCTGTCCTCATAAACTTTCCCAGCTCTCTTCTTGACTCTCAAGCCCGCGACTGGCCTGTTTTTACTTCACTAATGTATGTCTTGTACTGCGCTGCGATCAGCTCTCTCCTCCTCGGCGCATTCGCGATGGTTCTCGAACACACAGTGGTGATCCCAAATGACGACCCCCTCATCTACTTTCATGGCCGATGGGACTCCTCTCCAGGAACCTGGTGGTATGCGCAATCCCCGCGATTTGATTCCATCTCAATCGATCGTGTTAGGGCTGGTTCGGGCCTCAAGTTGAATGTCAAAAATCTCGAAGCTTTGACCCTGAACCTTGGGCCTCACACCACTGGCCCTTGGACCTCCGTCGGCATTTCTCTTAACTACGGCGAATTCAGCACGGCCAACATCTCAGCGGGTTGCAATGTCATTCCCATTTCGGCCGCTTTCAAGGCAGGTCCAGAGGATACGACGGTGGTGAGAGTGAACGTGGAAGGCTGGCAGAATAACCGCATGAATCTCGAGAGCATCGTGCTTAACAAGGTGTGGGCGCGATCAGCTGCTCATTGGGTCATCTGATAAGATATGTTCAGGGAGCTTCGTTAGTTCCTTACATCCCCTCGAAACTTGTGTTCGAGTTCGTTGGGGACTCGCTATCAGCGGTAGATCATTTTCTTCTTCCGGACTCCTGAGCTCACCAGGCGTCGTCGAAGGGTCAATTCCTTCCCAACGGTGTCGACCAAGCATGGCCGTTCCTCGTTGGTGAAGCCTACAAGGCCGAGCATGTTGTTATCGCTCAGCCGGGGGCGGCCCTGACAGTAAGCATCGCCATCTTCTGTACTCAAGCAACGGTCCTGATACTGTGCAGGACATAGTGTCGTATGGGAATCAGCATGGCGTATCGTTTCAATTCTTCCGTGTAGGTCAAAGTTGTGCTCTGCGATGCTGCTTTCTCATAGGCCGACAGACGGAGGATACCGGCTATTTCAACACGATCGACCACAACTTTACTACGCCATGGAATTTTGCACGGGACAAGCCCGCCCGACACATCTTGTGATTCACATAGGGTTTGTTGATTTCCTTGATGAAGGCGTGGTCACAACTAAGTTGCTGTATCAGGGCAAACGACGCCTCTCAAAACGTCACTGCTACTGAATTTGTCAAGGTGAATTTACTCTTACAAGTCAAACCATCATGTTCGTGGACTTGTGATTGCCAGGTCTACACAGACTTTGTGGGCAGGCTCCGAACGATATATAAACACCAACCAATATTCGTGTTCACTCCTGTGGGTGTTGAGCAACACAGAAGTATATAAGCTGATTTGAGCAGTGGGGCTGGCTGCATCCCGATGGAACAACCTCGCGGTACTATGATGGCCAATACCAGAAGATCGTCGACACGCGGTGCGTCTCTTCACGCTAACGACGTGTCATCATAAACAATACCACGCTAGACATGCGGCGGGCGACAAAAATGTCTTCCTCGTTGATACAACAGGCTGGCTGAGTTATGCGGACGTGTTTCCCGGGTGAGGATCCCGAAATCGAGATTGATATCACCACGTTGACTTTCGGTTCCAGCAACGGGCACCCAAACATCCCTGGGCATGAGCGCATCGCCAGGGAATTCCAGGGTTGGTTGGAGAACTGGGGTCTGGAACCGGAGAGGCGTTGGTCAAATTAGGTTTCGGCTTTATAATTTACCCTTCAGTTTTCAGTTTACCTGCAAAAACGTTCCCGCCCGTTTCTTTTGAAGTGCGCCTGAATTCATATGCTATCAAAATTTATGATTCGCTTCACGTCGTATATGTAAAAGTCAGGCTCCTGTTCCCCTTGCTCGGCGCCTGCCAATCCTCCCGGAGTTTTTCTTGCTCAGTCATGGCGGCGTACCTGCGCTCGTGTTTCTCATTGAGGTGGCGATAGTAATACTTTTGAACCACCCTGTTTCAATGGCCATCAGTCCGGCGCCGGGCGGTGCGATAGGGTAGAACGAACCAGAGGATCGTTGTAAAGCCAGCCAACGCGATGTTGATCGAGTTCCCGCGTTTGAAATCTGCAAGGATGTTAGGTGAAGCGGGTTGCGGGGCCGGAATGATATTACAAGGTGCGTCATCGGCCTGGTATATTGCGAAGCCCCTGCGGGTAAGTATCTCAAGTAAGTTATTGGACGGGTCGGTCGAGATTCAAGCTCACAGACGCCATAGATGTTTGCCGCGAATATTACTGCGCCGGAAGCGACGGTGCGCTTTCCGGTGCTCGCCATGTTCTCGGACATCCAGCCAACATTCAACGGATGGTTGTACGGCCACGAGGCAACAATGACGACGCCAAAATATCTGGCATTGTCCGCTGGTAAATGGGGGCCCGGGGATACAATACTAAGCCAATGGATGAATGCTCACTTCACGCCGCGGCTGGCCGAGTTGGGCATTGCTCGGAGAATGATCCAGCCGATACACTGCCAGGCCGCTGGGATATAGACATCGTAACGGGGCTCGTCAGAATTGAAGTGAACATAGATTGGACTTACAACCGAACGCCCCATGAAAGCCGCGCTCGCGTACTTTGTCCGAATGCCGAATGACGATGATCATGATTATGCATTGTAGTACGTATGGAGGAGCAGTCAGTGCGTTCGAGACAAACACATTGAAGTTGAACGACTTGATGACCGTTGGCATATCTAGACGACATGAGAATACATCGCCACAGAGTCTCAGCATAGTACTTACAGGTCCCTAATGGGGTCGTTGGCGTCAAAGTCAGGTTCGATAGCAGCAAGTGTCCCCATAGACCAAGGTCTAGCGCGGCGTCCTTGAAGTCCGCGCGTTTCACTCGTTTCCTTTGAATCGGCGCGTTGGAGATTCAGCCAGTGTTATCTATAACGCAACTCACTCGTATTCGTGCTTAGATTGATCATCTCTGATAATGCGGGTGACGGCGATTTGCACCTGGCGTTGAGTGAACCAAGGCTTGAATCCTCGCAAAACACCTTTGGTGCTGTCGACATTTCGGGGCAGATAGAAGCTAGATATCGTTAGCCACGCACTCTGAGCCACGTTCTGGAAGATGAGCTACAAGACTATCACGGCCACTATAATGGTGGCGATTCCATCCTGATAAACTTTCAGCGCTCATCTTAAGTTGCAATAGGCGAACATACCACAAGGAATAACCACTTCCACCCCTCGAGTCCAGACCTTCCGCGTAGTTGCAGCAGCCCGGCTGCCATGAGTCCACTAACGGCACTGGCGACAGCCTTCGCTCGTCCATGAATAGATCTCGCGGGGATTTAAGAATCACCTACTTGAACTCCCCAAAACCACCCAAGCCTCGTGGAAAGCTCCGTACTTTTGTAAAAGCCGCCAAGGTAGATCAGTGTAGCAGGGATGACGCCTCCTTCAGTGATGGCGATAACTAATGGAATTGAGGGACGGTGCGACCCGAAAAATGCAGAAGGACTTACAGGTTCGAACGATAAGATATCCCGCTTTGTCCTTGATCAAGGCGTGCGACATGGTGACAATGCCCCATGCAAGCATGAGCATCGGAATCCCTATATGTCGACCTCCTTTCATCTCGCGAACCAATAGTAGAAACAAACTTCTTGGTACGTACATCTGGAAGGTCCGACAATTTTTGCCATCACGGCTCCTGATCTGAAGATCTTCAAGAAAGGAGGATCAACGGAGGGAGTAAACATACAAGCAGAATATCGAAAACGCCACATAATATATGTGTTGCCGGTGTTGACAGTGTTGATCGTGAAGCCCAAGTCCGCGGGCAGATTGTCCGAGATGGCATTCGAGTGGTTCGTGCGGTCCATGTTGAGCACGAATGTCGTTAGAAGAATCCAGGGAAATAGGTGTGTATCGAGGATTCGGATAACCGCTGCCTCCTCTTGCGCTGTGTAATCCAGGTCCTTGACATAGAGGGCAGGTTCCGGTGCCATGGCGGTAGCAGTCTGAGCTTCAGTCCAGGCGGTGGATCCACCGTGCTTGGAGTCAGAGTCGGACATCTTCGAGTGCGTAGTAAGGGTAGGGAACACAGAGCCGATTGCGAAGAAGGCAATAAATAGAAAAGACTCACGGCCCGCTCACCATTTGATAGGGAATTGCGCAATACGAACGAACGACGCGAAGAGGCCAATATGACGGCTCCATACATATGGGGAAGCCTGAGGAAGCCCTTACCAGTACTGGCGCCATGTTGAGTGAGCAGAAGCGACACCCATAGTCCTAGCCTGCATGATCGAAGCGAGTGTGCCTCAAAATGTGTTGGGATATCGGCCAAATTTCATTGAACGATTCGAGGTCGCTCTTCCGCATCTCCGTCCTCGCTATATATCTATTGCCAAGCCGTAATCTTCGTCGAGAGCCAGGGGTCCGAGGCCCCGCGCCATTGCTCCGTGTCGACACCAAAAAAAACGATGGATGTATGACCAGGAGGCTTTGGCAAGAGAAAGAGTTTGGTCGCCACTGCGAGGAAAAGAGTAGAGGTATTGCGGTCATAGAAGGTCGACACATCGGTCGCGTCGACCACTGTGGCAGCTTCGGTCGGTCGAGCGGTTTGCTTGATTGACTCGCTTGGGCAAGCAAGAAGAAGTCCTCTGCCGGAGACGGATTCAAAGTAATGCGATGCAACGCTGGCGATGTCGTTCGCCAGGGAAGCCATCGGTTTGACATAACACAGGGAGAGCTTGTCATCGATATGTTTGTCGTAGCAAGCACTGCTGCACGAGGCGGGACAGTAAGATCGGATGGCGGTTGGGAAGACTGATTGACGCTGGGAGGTTCCACTCGAGGATCTCGGCCAGTTCATGGGCAGCAAGTGAGTGCAGTGCATCCAATGACAAGAGAGTCGGTGTTGGCCACAAGTTCAAGTTGGCCACTGATGGTTTGACGGCACGTGCCCGGATCATCTCAGCTGATATCCGGGTGATAACTTCAGATAAGCATTCGGCAAGTCAGATAGTAGATTGTTGCCTGTGGACCTATTCTGAAGTTTATGTCGAACTAGCGCTGAGGAGCACCAGGAACAGCTACAGCTCTCCTCAACGCAGCTTACCACCAGCCTTTGATGCGAGAGAAAACTCAGGCTGCTAGTTGCATCTCTTTCTGCAGGATGAAATGGGGCTTTTTTCACCTATGTTGATTCAGACGGGATATGCAATGGCCCCTCCTCCAATTGCGTCGCCAAATATCCAGATTGTTTCTGTGCACATCACATCAAAGTTCAAACCTTGTCCAACTATTGCTCCGCGGTCCTGACAGCCTCACCGGAATGAACCAAAATATTGCTTACAGATATTATGCCCATGTAAGTTCACTTGTTGACCCTTACCTGACTTGCAAAGCTTCAACCCGAGAGTAGAAGAGCAATAGACAGTGTGTTTGAACGTTTGAACCGTGAGAGTAAACCGGACATGCTCGGGCCGATTCCCGCAATTCCATAGACAGCCACATATGTTGACAATTCTAAAGGGGCCGCTCACAATCTCAGGTTATAATTTTCTCACAGCTAATCTGAGCTGAACCAGACAGCATCAAGATTTTTGAATGAAATGGTGGCTTGACCCGAGCTTGTTTGGCCCCATTATACCATTATAAGCGGAGGTAACCGATGTTACGAAGCATAAGTTCTCGGCTGTTCCCGTACATGATATTATCTCTACAAATCTGCATTGTTACTCTTCCATTTTTTTAGTGAGCCAATCATCATGCTTAGGCTACATGTCATCAGAAGTATCACGGCGTATCGAACCGTGGGAATATATAATTTGATCCGCTGTGCGTGCTGCTTCTCATTAACTTCATCAAGCCGCCGGACGGTTCATTCTTCCACCGAGTGCACATCCGGCCACCAAAGGGTAAGATGTGGCGTCACGCGGTGCGCAAGCCGCATATGCTCTGTACGTCGAAGGCTGGGTCTATCTCGAACCCGACGAGCCCGCGGTCCTGCGTGGATGTGTTGGATTATAATCAGTAGACGCCGCCGCTGACGAGGAGGATGAGGTAGAAGAAGCCCGCGCAAAAATAGTCTCTTGAGAGCAGACACTACCACTTTTTCAACTCGTGCCCCTTACTTGTTGGAGCTCAACACCCATGTCTGTCACGAGGCCCAAGATTCGGACTCGGGATTCGGCGGAAGTGAACCTTGGCGCGGTGGATCCGTAGCGCCAGATACGCTGTGCTTTCCCCGAAGTAGATTAGCAAGGTGGTCGGATCCGGACCGATATTCTAGGCCGCTCAGGCATCCAAAGTAAGTACCGAAAGCCCCAATTTTATAACGCTCTCTGACCGACAAGGCTGTGCGAACTTTCTTCGACCCCGAGCACTCCTGCAGTAGTGCTTGATAATAGTTGCATCCCTCAATCTCAATTCAAGAACGAAACAATAGATTTTCTGGAAAAATCAAGGATTGAAGTGAATCAGATGATACTTAGGTACTAGTACACAAAACTGCCAGTCCCTTGACAGACTTGGTGACAATCTCCCTTAGATCTGCTGGGCTCTCAAACTTCGTGGCTCACGCAAGCGGGGCACATTCTAATGGAGTTCTAATTACGCCGACCCCACGCGGTAGGCCTGGAAGCCTTGAACAAACCAGGTAAATCCTTCTGGCTCTATGATCGACTCGGACTCGTGAGATGATCGACAATTACTGCACTAGTACTGCATGAATAATCCCGCGCCGCGTGCTTCATGCAATCTTATCAAGAATATGTGTATGTAAGTCACGGTGACGCTATGCTCATCCTCCGGCCGTACAGCGTCCGGCTGAAGGGAAAGGGGTGTCAACGCTGGATCCAACCAGGAATAGGTCCTTCCTTCCTGAACGCAACTGGTGGCTATTTATTGCTGATCGCGTCTAGGTCGCCTGATACAAGGCCTCGTGCTGCCCTGAGCTTCACCTCGAGCTACGGACCGCTACGGAGCTGCCAGTAGACCGCGCCGCGACCACGTCGCGAGGTACGGCGCGCATTTTGGCCTTTTCTGACTTGATGAGCCCTTTCTTATCACTAATTGCAGTAGGCAATTTGCGGCCACTATAAGCAATGAGCATCTTCAATACAGCCCGCTATGAAGCTCCCGTATGTTTCGGATCGCGATTAAGTAGAAACCGGGTGAGACCCCGGAAGACGGATATCCTCAGCTCGTTCAGGTACGGCACGCATTGCGCATGCTTCGCTTGGCCATCGTACTCCGCTTGCCCCGGCCGCGGCACGTCAATGACCGTACGTCGTGCGATGCGACTGTAGAAGCCTTCCTCTTCTACGCTGGGCGTCCAGACCCAGGCTGATCCAGGCCAGGGTGCATGAGAACCATCGCATCGGAATGATTCGGATGCATTTCGATGGAACTCGTTTGGGACCTAGGCGCGAAACGTTATAAAAGGTGCGGTGCGGTTGCTCAGTCTATCGCTTCAGCACCATCCCATACGATCCATCGCATCGCATCTGACTCTCAGTCGGTAGCACTTGCATCTTATTGGCGTCCTCCCCATCATGTGCACTTCGTCGACTCTTTCGCAATCCACACAAGGACGCAGTGCGACGTCAAGCGGGAGTGATAAGCCCAGTGCAAAGCCCTACTACCGCGGCGACGGTCCCCAGTGCTGTCATTGCGGCTACCGTGGCACCCATTCCACATTGTGCCCATTTTACAACCCCGCGACTTGTTCATCTAATTTGCAGTGAGTATTGTTACAGCACTCGCCACGGCACCATATACTTATCTCGTTCCAGTTCTCCGGTCTGAACGCGTTCCCCACCTTCATCGACATCTCTGTACCCGTTTCATGCTGCACCGCATCTCATCTTGTATCGTGAGTTCTACCCCTTATTTACCGCTCTTCAGGCACTCATTTTGTCTTGAATAGCCTCGCTTTAGATTGCCTGCTAAGTTGAATTGTATTCTATTGTAGTTGTACCCCGAATGCGCAGAAAAATTGTACGATTGACGTTGGAAAATGCAAATCAACTCTTAAATCGTTGCCCTTCACGTCCAGTGGTGCCTGGATTGAACGTTGAACCGTGGGAAATTCACTTGACCGCTGAATTGATGGCGCGGTAATCAATTATCAGAGGCTAGATCTGGCTAGATAAAAGGCTCTGAATATATATAGCTGTCTCGAAGGAGACGAACTCGTATGTTTCACTATTCAGCTTGCATCGTCTGCTGAAGTCCGAGGATGCTCCCCTACCTACTCCGCGGATCCGGTTGCGGGCGTCAAGGATAAATCGATTAAGCACCCGAATGAACCATTCAGTTATTTTGCAAACAAACTGCTTCGAGAAAGGTATAGTGTTCGTGTATGTCGGCATATAGAAGGATACTTACTCGTACTCAAAAATCGGAATGAGATAAGTGACAGCACTGACAGGTGTGCACTTCCGTGGCAAAGTGTCGTGAGATAAAGGGTTGAACCAACTGCATACATGTCACAGTACATGAACTATCTTTCGAGTGTTACAACCGCCCACCCTTCAAACCGTGGCGAAGTGCTGGTTTAATTTTGAACTGTGGGAATTTAGACGGAGGCTGGCATCGGCAAACAATGTTCGTAAGTTGAAAATGAGCGGGGTTCCAGGTTCAGCCGCCGTGATATATTCGCTACGATCAGAGGTAGCAGAAGAATCGCTTATACAGCGGAACAAATGTCATGGTTTTTTTGTGCTGCTTCGTATGTATCATTCCGCGGCCGAGGATTCGGCGGCGAACCTCCGTAGCACCGAGTCGACCCGGAAACCTGGAAAGAAGACACTCTGCCAGCTCAGAAGTTCGCTCCAACGCAAATCACACAATGAGTAGAGCTTCAAAGCTTCAATGGTGTACATCAAATTTGGCCTCTACATCTATTCGTACAATTCCGACGACATCTAGCTCACAACAACGGGTATGCATGTATGATACAGCGCAGGACATAATAAATACGAAAGCACTGCGACGACTTGGTGCGAATATCTGGAAATTGGAACTAAGTCAGGTACTGAGAAGAAAGGAGGGGTGACGCACGATACAAGATGTCGGATTAGACATGGGAAGACCATGCCACAGCGATGGAGGAGTTCAAGGCGGAGATCTAGAGTAACGTTAGAACACGTCGCGGTGTGACAAATTATATATCTGACCATGCGCATGTCGTGGGGTTGTAGAAGGGGCACGAAGTGGAGTGGGTGCCGCGCCATCCACAATGGCAGCATTGGGGGCCGTCGCGGTATCTAGGCTTCACGACGAGCGCGTCGCTCTCGCTTGGATTTGCAAAGCGCGTGGGGGTCGGTTGCGCGTGAGGAGATGATTTCATGCACATGATGGCGAGGATGGAGATGCGGGCAAGCGATTTTGCGTGAGGAAGACTGGAAGTCGTCGTTCAGATGGGTGGCAGATTGAGCTGGAAAGTGGTCGCACTGTAACACTACCTTTATAGTTTTTTTTTTTCAGATCCAGGTGCTGATCGCTCGCTTCGGTGCGCTTCCCATCGTTACGTTGTGTTGGTCTGGCCTGAGCCTCGGCACGGAAGCGGCGACAGACAGAAGGGGAAGGCGGGTGAGCGCTTCTCACAGTGGCACTCTCGCACGACGTGGATTCACTTACAGATCGGTGGAAACGGAGTTAAGGTATGACGGTTCGACGCAGCTCGATGTATTAATGTTGTGATCTCGGACACTGGCAGCGCGCAGATACTTGGAGGCATCTTTAGTTGATCTTTAGGCTTGTTTCACACCGTGCCTTGACTGAGTTGCGGGATACCGACTGCAGGCACCGTCGCAAGTGGGAGGAGGCGGGGGTATTGACAGTGGGAACAGTGGCGCGCCAGGGTAAGCGATAAGGCGTCACTGGAAGAGAACTCGTACCAAGTGACCAAGTCCCACACCCGTGTCTTGATTCCGAGGGGCGACGATCATTTTCGTTGGGCGCCACACACGCGGCACGGTCTGCTGCCAGATCCGCGCCTTTCGGTCAAGCAACAGCGCACCACAATGCTTCTCCTACCACTTCTCTGGTGGACCAGTGCGAGATTAGAGCGCTTCAATAGCCAACGTCCTATTCCAGTTGGATGATCCAAAGATGTAGATCTCTCGGGACACCGTTAGACCGGTGTGTTCACGGAAGCGTAGGTCGAATCTCGTATATAGCATGGGGTACAGCGAGAATCGGGCAGGCGTCGTGCAGTGGGGCCAGATGATTTCTTGAGCGGTTCCAACAAGCAACGTGGTCTCGGCAGATTCGTCATTGTTCGAGGGGGGGGATGCGGCATAGTCAAAGGTCACCAGTCGTCCTCTAGTAAGTAGACTGTAGTCACGATATTCACCGCGAGGCCTCCCAGGACAAATGGATCCAGTGGTGATCCACACTTCAATCTTCCACAGTTTTCAGAGTCGTGGCTCGCCTTCCCAGCGAGCAGAGGCTGGAATTCGATTGAGACTGTCGGTGGCAGGTTCCTGGTTGGTGGTCAACTTTGGTGGATTTTGACAAGATTTTGATTTCTAAAATATTGTGGCTGTGTGTATCCCGGCCCGAGTTTGCCGAGCGACCAAGGCTGACCAACTTGAAGGTTGGACTCGACCACCTTCAAACCGGTCCTGGCC
>JARJCN010000188.1:0-29687 GCA_029282135.1 Mycena belliarum
TTTGCATTTTGTGACGGAACTAAGCAAATTGGGCTATATGTTATTAGACAAATATTGGAGCTTGACACAGGATCTATAACTATGGTTTTTTGCCCATCACAAGCTTTTGTGATAGCACGTCATTATCCGGTCCATTCCCGTTGAAGTTGATGGCTCTGCACAGCCACCTGTCAATTAGAAGCATCGGCCCGATCCCCGGGACTCAACACCACCCGTTTTGGACAACCACTATATTTGTTAAAAAGGTCAGTTCAGATGTCTGAGCATGCCTGGTAGGTATCTCATCTACCTTTGCACTGACCTCATGAGGAATGCAGACTATAATGGAGTGACAAAGGCTTGTCTTTCATGATTTAATATTTTTCCACTGACTTCTAGATGATAGACTCTGCCCAGTACAAGCACAAGTGGAAGTACAGAGCAGTAAGCTAGAGTAATCCAGTATACAGTACCCGGCGGCACTTCTCCAACACGTGCCGCTGGGGCGGAAGAAAATTTCTAGGGATTTTCTGTGATTTTCCTGGCCATGAAACCTGCAAAAAGAATGCATTTGACACTAAAAACTCGTTTTTTTCCCACGGTGTTTCACTTTTCTGAGGTTGACAAAAACAAAAATGTCTCTGCACCTCCCCTACCGCCTCTTTGGGAGACCCAGAGCGCTCAGAAGCACTGTATACGTGCTTCCGTTGTACTCAAAAATATTACTCAGCTTACAAGGCCCGACAGAAAATTGAGGTGGCGTGCCTCGGGAAAGGCCGACAGTGCACGTGATGCTTAACCCTACCCAATATGGAAGTTTGATGCCATCATTAGGGTTTGTTTCACTTTTCCAATGTTGGAAAAGTCAATTCTTCTCTGACTGCGTAGCCAAGCACAAGGTGGACTCTTTACCATCTAATGGTATGTTCTGAGGTGTTTTTGGATCCACCGAGGATGTCAGCATAATGTTATTTCAAGTTTAGAGTTTTGACTTGTTTACTGCCAAATCCGGAACCGTGATGTGATGCTGGGTACTGTAGTGTGTTCACCTCTTAAATTGAAACATCTAGGCCAATGGCACCAGGACCATATTTGTTATAATTGTTTGGCTCCAACTGCTGCTAATTCTGTAGGCTGGGCTGGTCTAGATGAGTCTCAGAGATCAGAAAGAAGTGAAATTCATCTCATGGGCACAGCTTGAGATGACTGACAGGCTCTCTACCACTAATCTGGACAAAGTTCAGATTTAGTGTCATCTGTTTGTTTTGCTGAAATATAAATGTTGGAGGTCTCAGGCATTGCTCTAATACAGATGAGGTAGTTTCAAGGCCCTCCTGAAACAATCTGAGACACTTGGTAAGGTTTCTAACAATTGGGGTCCTTGGACATTGGTGAAAGGCAGAAGTGGTCTGAGTTATATACAGAAATATATGCCTGTTCATGCATCCATTGACAAGCTTGATGTAAAAAAAAAGATATCATTTTTTTGCCTGGGTCAAATCCTTTGAATCCAAAATATGCTGTCACTACATACCACACCATGCTATCAAAAAATATGCGGCCCATTCCCAGACAATGGCCATATCCCAGTCCCCTTTCCGTGGTTCTCGGACAGCGGGTTCGTGATATCGGACATATCGGCCGATGAATTCCGAACCCTTTCAACTTGCATATTGAAGTCAGTTGAGCCTGGCCTCATTAGAAAAGTTTGTGACTCAAAAAATCAAAGTTGTAGAGCTCATTGAGAGCACTTGGATTCATCTAATAACCTATAGCTCAATCGGCTTAGTTGGCTCACAAAACACAAAACACTCGACCAAACAGGTGCCTCAGTTATAACTTCATCAGAAAAGATTGTGACTTAAGAAATACTCGACCAAACCTGGTTCAAGAATGTAACCTCATTAGAAAGTGTTGTGACTCAAAAGATCAAAGTTGTAGAGCTCATTGAGAGCATTAGGATTCATCTAATGACCACTAGCTCAATTGGCTTAGTTCAGTCACAAAATGCAAAATACTCAACCAAACGGGTGCCATAATTATAACTTGATTAGAAAGATTTGTGACTCCAGAACCAAAGTTGTAGAGCTTGTTCATAGCACTTGGTTTCATCTAATAACCTATAGCTCAATTGGTCTAGCTGGCGCACAAAACTCAAAATACTCCTCAAACACAACCAAACATGGTTCAAAACCTTACTGGGTAGGCAGTTAGGGGTAGTTGATATGTTGTAAGGTCAAATTTTGTATGACCGCCTTCATGCAAAAGTGATGTCATGATGTGGCAGTGCAGTGTGGAGTTGACTTTTTTTTCC
The DNA here is from genome assembly GCA_029282135.1 of Mycena belliarum. Taxonomy (NCBI): domain Eukaryota; kingdom Fungi; phylum Basidiomycota; class Agaricomycetes; order Agaricales; family Mycenaceae; genus Mycena; species Mycena belliarum. The sequence continues at coordinate 2,294 of JARJCN010000188.1, forward strand.
GGCAAGCAATCTCCTTTTTGGGACACCTTATCTAATGACACTATAACAATTTTCCCTATGTCATTTGGCAGCATATTAGGAGCATATTTTCAAAAATTTTCTTAGCCATTTCCTTAGCATCTTTGCAGCATATTTTGCAGCATGGCTGAAAAGCCTCGACAATGTCTAATTAGAAGGGCCACAGCGGCCTGGTTGGCCCTTCCAACTGGAAGGGTTATATGAGATTATTAGGTGCGTTGGGTGGGACGTCCCACATATATTTTGAAAAGGTGGGACGTCCCAGTGGTTTTGCGTGGGATGTCCCAGGTTGTTGGGTGGGATGTCCCACGACCAGCGCCAAGACAATGGGAGGTCCCATGCCTGGACGTGGGGGCCCCCATGCCGGTGGGAATTCCCACTTAGTTTGTGTGGGAGGTCCCACATGAGCCACCCTCATCGCGTCCTCGAAAACCACGCTTCGCCGTCTTCGCCTCCGCGAAGTCGGCAAGCTCTGCAACGCCTTCATCGAGCCCATCGCTGAGATCGTGGCCCTGGAATACCTCGACCTCGCGGAGCCCGCCGAGTCGCTCACCGATGACACCGTCATTCTCCTAAGCAAGGTCGGCACGACTCTCACGCACCTCGACCTTTCCGGGCACGGTGCGCTCACCGATGACGTCCTCGCGCACAGCCTCGACCCATACGCCCCAGCGCTTGCCTCGCTCCTGCTCGCGCACCTCCCCGAGCTCACGGACGCAGGCGTCGCGGCGTTCTTCGGCGCGTGTGAGGGCGCACCGCTCGTGCGCCTCGACCTCGCGTGCAACGCTGCGCTCGGTACGGACGCGCTCGCGGCGGTGCTGGTGCACTCTGGCGGCGCGCTGCAGGCGCTGAATATCAGCGGGTGGAAGGATATTGGCGAGGTGGCGCTGAGCGGGCTTGCGGGCGCGCGGGAGCTGCGGACGCTCGAGGTGGGCTGGTGCCGCGCGATGGACTACTTTGTCATGAAGAAGGTGCTGGAGGGCTGCCGCGCCCTCGTGGAGATCAAGGTGTGGGGATGCAACCGCGTGGAGGGAAAGTGGGGGGTGACGCGCCGCGGGGTGAAGATACACGGCATCGAGAGCGCGACAGTGCTATGAGGCTTAACTGATTCCTGTCAATAAAATGGCACTTAAATTTCCCTCCATACAAGTGTTCGCTGTTGAAGTCTACAAAATTTGGCACCCTATGTCGAATACTCTGTTCCTTGACTGTTCCCTTCGGCCCGGCCCTAAATAAGTCGGTTCTTCCCTCGGACCTGTTTTGCCCTCGCGTTTAAAGCGGGGAACTTCCGAGCTCATCGGATGCACACGCAGCCCATGCACGGGGGTTCCCGCGGTCCTCCGCCATTTGTTGCAGGCCTCAAATCCGAATTACCTGAAGCTTATTTTGTCCTACTTTCTGGAGTGATAAAATGCAATGTGCCTATGCCTCGTGAATTTGAGTTTGTAAATTCAATTCATCCTACCAGGCATCGAAGCCATGAAATGGAATGGAATGTGCTGCCAGCTGGTCTTCGAGGCGTGTTGATGAGTGGAACTGTGATTTGATTAGTGGGCCCAATCGGATGTTGTCTATATAAGGACATGGGAGGTTGTTGTAAACTTCTGGGTCAACCCTGGCGGATCTGATCAGGAACTTGGCAACAAGGTATGGGCTTTCCCCACGTTTCTAAGAGCAGTTTGCTGATTGGATCGATCTACAGCTTCCGGCCCCATCCAACAATCCCCGAGCAAGATTGCTAAAAAAGTTTTTCGTTAACCATTCAATTCACCAAACTCTCAACATAAAAGAATATCTGAAAACAACATAAGGAGACTGCAAACCCATTTTTGACCCCCCTTTTCTTTTGTTTATCGAAAAAACCCCTCTAGGTTCGGAACAAGCCTGTCTCTGCGCCGGCAAGCCGACCCGGCGAAGCACGTGAATGTCATGTGATGAAGGCGGCTTGTTCCGAACCTACTCCTAGTTGGTTTCCGGACAGCCTCATGATTGACATGCTATCAATCGTCTTCCACCTATATTTGTGGCCCTGCTGTAGTGTTGCTAGGGCCCTGGGACATCTAGAAGTGCACCAGAGATCAAGTTTGGTATAGATGGCTTTAGGCATGTCCACATACCCACAATGTACTCACTCAGACAGCCAGTGATATGACCCCAGTGGATCTATGGCTGCACCGAGAGGGGTGAGCTCATTGAAGGTTGTTGTGCTGTGGCGTAGAACAATCCATTCTATAGCCGAGGTATTCAAGAAGCTACACCCCTGGTGGCACATTCATGCTGGGTTATATAATATCCTGCCAGTGAGCCTAGTGTGATATGCAGCCTGAGTCTCATAGAACGGTCAGATTGCATTGTAGGTTAGACTTGTAACCAGTCTGCCCAAAATGAGCAGCAGAGAATATCAGCAAGCAAGAGAAATATTGGCATCAATGCAAAATGGTGTTTTTCATCACTTGCCAACATGCTCTGGTGTGGCAAGAATATTGCCATCAGCCTGATCCAACTACAGGGGTCCATCCTCACAGCCTTGTGTCCTTGACTATCTGTAAGCAGGTGGCTCTGTCACCCTGCATCCACCAAGAGTGCATGCTAAATATGCTTAAAGTACAAGTCAAATGTTTCTTGGGGGAGGGGAGATATCACAGCCTCATCAAGGAATCCGGTCCATATCGGCGGAATTAACTGTGATGTGGGGCATGTCGGCGGAAATATGAAGTCAGGTGACCGTGACACGGCATTCATAGCGGGCTACGTAAAGCTTATTGCGCAATATAAGGTTAGATCTCAGATGAGATTTTGCAGCCTCCGCCAACTTGGCCTGATTCATCATTGCGGTTAGATAGGGGCACACAGTATTTAATTCCGCACAGCGATGGGCCTCCTCCCACCCTAACATACATGCCTTGCGTGCGTCAACAACTTTCATGGCAAGACGAAAGAAAAGCAGCAGAGGTTCAGAGATCACTGGCACGCCGCGCAGTGCTCGAGCTCAACCCGCTCATCGAGCGCTACTACGAAACCATAACAGTATGTTCCGTCAGCTCGCGCGAGCATTTCTTGATGTCTGCAGAGAAACGACAAGTCTGCAGGATATAGAGCACTCACCAAAGTCAAGGAGATGGTATGCTTGAGGCTACTTTGCATTTTGTCAACTCACCTCAACAGATGTTCCGCACGATGTCGCATCCACTGGAAGACGTGGTCTGCGCCTTTGACACCCCTAGACCTGCGCTGCAAGATCTTGCCATCAAGTTGGCCGTATTGGTATCCATGAGAGCTCTTTGTTGTTGAGGACCGACCTAACCTACAGCAGCGTTGCTACATCCGTCACAGAGGCCTCCACCTCAGCGACGGCCGCAAGCACAGAAATTTCTGGCCGAACTTGGAGGATCTCGAGCCTGTAGCCCTGGCGAAGGGGCCGTGTAACCTGCGGCCGGTGATACGACTGGTAGCGGACCAGCCGTGTAATCACGCTTTTTAGCAACTTCTAGCATACGGCTAGAGGACTCCCGTCCGGTGATATACAATTAGAGCCAGAGCTGAGCTCCGCGCTGCTGGTTGAGTATTAATGATGCTAGAGGATTCCTATTCTGAGGATCTGTACTTTGACTCGGTTCGCTACCAAATGGGAGCCAGACAAATACAGTCCTAGAAGAGTAGCGAGCTCCGACAGATAGAGTCAGATCCTAGTGATAGGACGTGGCTTGCCCTGCAGGCTAGATACCATACCCGGAGATATATACCCAAAAGCTCAGACACCCTTTGTGTGGATCATGCATTACCAGGAAACATAGCAGATAGCGAGGTAGCGAAGTCATGTTCGAAGTAGCGAAGTGACCTAGTACCACAATGACGGACATTGGACCAGTTCGCTACATGAACACCTATATATCCCACATATATAGTCTAGTTAGACTGGTTGCAAAAGTGAGGCAACCAGTCTAAGTAGACCACATTCTAATAGAAGCGCGGGTACGCTTATACATCGACTAAATCACCCATTTGGATACGGACCGGCCCCCGCGGCACGCGTACGACACTCGTGACATATGTCACTGGTCGTCACCTGTCATCACCGCGGCTGTTTCGGCACCGGCCAAGTCCATCACCCGCCATCGCCCGTCATCGTGAGGTCGCCGCCGCCGCCCCCGCCGCCGTAAAATCACGAAAATAATATGGCGGCCTCCCCTATGTATACGGAGGCCGGCGCGCTACCCCCGCCGCCGCCGCCGCCGTTGGAACGACCCTGGCACCATCAGTTTTGTTACCACACTATAGACTACATGAATACTGCTAAAAATCAAGTAAAAATAATATCGTCCCTTCCGTGTATTACAACCCTATCTCCCCGGGATCTCGTACACCGTCCGGGCCGCCGCTGTCGTCCTGTGTGACGCGCAGGAGCGCGTAGCGCTCCGCAAAGAGCTCTGCCTCGTCATTGGAGTCGTCCGAGTCAGCACCACGCTCGGGCTCCAGCGACGGGGCCCTCGGCGGCAAGGCCGCCGCCCCAGGCGGTGGGAGCCGGTCCTTGTTGATCGGCGTACCAGGCTCCAGCGAGCCGCTGAATCCCAGGAGCCTCTGCAGCGCATGCCGGCGGTACCTGTGCTCGTCGTGGAACGGCCCCTGGCGCATCCAGTACAGATGCACCTGATGCGCCATCGCCTCCCCCGCCGACTCCCGTATGCTGACCCATGCGCGCCGCAGGAATCCATCCTCATCGCGCATGTATGTCACGAGACGCCTGATCTCGATATTGAGGCGCTCCACCTCCTCCCCGGCGCGCTCGATCTTGAAATACAGATCCATTGCGATGCGCCCAGATGGCTTCGCCCACGGCTCGTCACGGATGTCCTCCCGGCCGCCGCCAAGTAGGTCGAAGTCGGATAAGAATGCGTAGTCCACGACCTGCTCCCAGGTAAGCTCATCGTGGAATGGAGCGCTTTCGCTACCTTTGCACCTGGCTCGACTTGGGGGGAGTTTAGAGAAGAGGTGATTCAGAACTACCCTGAGTGCAGAGAAAGTAAAGAGGGATCGTTTGCTTTATTGGAGAAATTGGTTTAGAAAACCAAGCGCTCGCGCGTTGGGTTTGAAGACCAGAAAGACTTCATGAGCTTCTCGCGAAAGTTTAGGGCTAAAGTAGATAAGCTGATTCACCCGAATGCTCGCATCTCAAACCGCGAGATCACAGCGCATTTCCTGGAATGCTGTGAACATAGCCTAGTGACCGCTATCCGTGACAAGTTACGGAATATGTCACCTGGCAGTTTGCCTTCTAGTATTGCCCTGATTTCTGCAAAGAAAGCAGAGGCAGATGGAACAGCCACTGTCAGCCAGCAGAAACTGCTTGACACGATGAAACACTGGACTAGTAATCGTGACGATCACTTTCTCTAGACAGATATGTTGGAAATTGCAAGTGAACTTGTGCAAGATGATGCAGTACCATTTTATGGTACGGAGAAATCTCACGAGACCACTAGAAAGACGGCAGCGAAAACCGTGATGATTCAGGAGAGAGACTCGAAGAGAGGTCCTGAGTTATTCTGTGTATCCGGAGTTTGTGAGTCCATCCCTATAACTCATAAGCTTTCGCGCACTTGCTCATGCTCAAACACAGATCCGCCGACCCTACGTCAACTTCGCGCTCGCCCACTACCCATTGTCCATGTTGGACTCAGACAACACCAACGCTCTCGTTCCAGCGCCGGCAGACCGCGCAGCCGCTCAGCAGGCACTCGATCGGTGTGTGCACCAGGTCGGCCGCCATACCATATGTGCCCTACACCTACTGACGAGCGCTTACTGACTATTACAGACTACTGTCCCGTGTTCTGGACTTTGTTAAGCCCTTCGGCGAGACTTCGAGCGCCCGCGTCGCGCGCTCATCGTTCAGCAGCGAGCAACCTCGCCCTGCCACTACCCCCCAGCCATCCACACTCCTCGCAACGCCGCCCCGCCGCTGCCCGCGCCGATGCACCCACCACACCCAGACTTCAAGCGAACCTGAACGACAATAAGAGAAGCGTCAAAGGCCCCACGCACGCGCTGAAGGCAAAGGACAAACCGTGCCCGTGTGACCTGCACGGCCGCGCGTTGACCGCGTGTATGCTCGCCTGAGGGAGGGGCGCGGGCAGAGGGGAGGGCAGGGGCAGAGGCGGAGGTAGAGGAGCTTGACGTGGATATGGACGCTGCGAACGACGAGGACAACGAAGACAGTGACATGCCCATGCCCGACACGCCACGCCTCCCTGCCCACTTCAGGCTACCAACCTGGGCGGCCTATAGGGCCTATTGCCCCAAGGGACTTTACTCACACGGACGGATCAGATATAAACGGCTGCTGTTTTTGTATTAAAATAGTTCTACAATAAGTGTATCTAAATGGGTCTATCATACATGTGAAATAAAAAACCCCCTGATTCTCAACCTTATATGGTAGAAATCCCAACAGAGATCAGCTGGCCTGATACATCAGGTAAATCAGACGGTCATTTTTGCCCTGGAATATCAAGACAATAAGGGATTTTTATACCGGCGGCAGTATCCGGGAGCCTGATTTGACCATCAATTTTGGCAAAAACAGTCGGGTATCCGGCCCAAACAAGGCGCGATACGTGCCGAATCAGGCCCACTATCAGGCTGCCCCTGATTCGGCACGTATCGGGCCTTGTTTGGGCCGGATACCCGACTGTTTTTGCCAAAATTGATGGTCAAATCAGGCTCCCGGATACTGCCGCCGGTATAAAAATCCCTTATTGTTTCGATATTCCAGGGCAAAAATGACCATCTAGTTTATTTTACATATCAGGCCAGCCGATCTCTGTTGGGATTTCTACCATATAAGGTTGAGAATCAGGCAGCTTTTTATTTCACATGTATTGTAGACCCATTTATATGCACTTATTGTAGAAATATTCTAGTACAAAAACAGCAGCTGTTTTCGTCTGATCCGTCCGTGTGACTGGCCCTATGGGCATTTTTTGATGGGTTTATACAGGGCAGTGGGGACGTCCCAGTGCAGGTGTGGGACGTCCCTGGGCACCGCAGGCGCGCAAAAAATTGCCTTTTATAGCAGGTGTGGGACGTCCCAGCTGGCCGTAGGCCGGCCGAAAAAAATGCCTTTTTTGGCCTGGTTTAGGACCAAATCTGTGCTGTGGGACGTCCCACCAGCCCAGCAGATATTTTTTTGCTGCTGCGTAGGACTGCATACTATGTGCTGGGACGTGTAAGTATGCAGGGTATAGCACCTGCTACATACGTAGGTGGGTAGGACACATGTAGAACATGTACAGTGCAGCCCTTGCTACATACATGGGCAGGTATCCCACGTGTAAAACACCACCAAAAGAAAATAAAAAATGCAGGCAGGCTGGGACATGAATACACGTACGGTGCAGCTCCTACTTTACACGTGGGTGGGTAGGACACGTGAAAACATGTACGGTGCAGCTCTTATTATACACGTGGGTGGGTAGGACACGTGAATACACGTACGGTGCAGCTCTTACTTTACACGTGGGTGGGTAGGACACGTGAATACACGTACGGTGCAGCTCTTATTATACACGTGGGTGACTAGGCCACGTGAAAACACATATGGTGCAGCTCTTATTTTACACGTGGGCGGGTAGGACACGTGAAAACACGTATGGTGCAGCTCTTATTTTACACCTGGGTGACTAGGACACGTGAAAACACGTATGGTGCAGCTCTTATTTTACACGTGGGTGACTAGGACACGTGAAAACACGTATGGCTCAGCTCTTATTTTACACGTGGGTGACTAGGACACATGAGAACACGTTGATAAGCCGGCTACATGAACACGCATGAAATCCTCCAATTCTATGCTGTTTACACTATGTTATGAGTGCTATACATCCAGACATGAGCTAGTGTGAGACCCGAACAGCTAGCTAGGGAGCTATGCATGTGCTGGTGCAAAAAGGCTTTATTTGGATGATAATGTTCTTATGGTTGGATTCCAAGAAAGCACTTTGAAGCATTAACTAATGATTTACCCAACCATTCTGTGATTGAATTGGGGTTTATCAGCATGCCTCCTAATCAAGGGTACACCCACCATCCATCTACATCAGGAAAATCTGGAATTGCTATGAAGACCTATGAAGACCAAATAAGGACTGGTAGACACCATAGCAAAGCAATGTCTATGAACGACAAGTGGGGGGGGTGGGGGGGTATCCCGGTAGACCATTATAGACTGCCATAGGTAGGCTGATGTCTATGAGGACCATCATAGTATGGGTGGTGTCTATGAGGACCGTGATAGGTATAGACACCATAGACACCAAAGCCCTCGTAGCATCCGAAGAGCATATAGATCTTTATATACAACCCATAGACAGACATAGACACATACGAATCCTGAGGGCTTGATACACACACACATAGACAGGTATAGACAGGCCAGTTCTCGATATTCTCATCAATAGATGCAATAGTTGTTATTACCCACATAAACCGACTAACTACGGGTAGGGGCACAAACAGACAATAAATTCGAAGATAAAAGTAGTGTAGAGCAGACGCAAGTTAATTATGTACCTGTGGCGAGTGTCAGCACTGACTCAGGATGAATAGATGGAACATACATGTATGTGGATATTTCAGTGAGGGCTGGGCGACGACTGTTGAATAGGCGGGGTGAGTACGAGGAACAAGCGGGAGATATTGGAGACATACTAGATTAGGCCAAAACGATACTAACCCCAGATGTGGCGGCAGTTGGCACTACGACAGATTTGCTACCACCAATGGCACTCGCTTCGAGAGCGTCGAAATCAACTCCCTCAAACTCGTCGTCTTCGGGTGGTGCAATGAGACGCTTGAGATGAGGGAAGTTTGAGGAGGATCTGATGGTGCATTTCAGTGACAGCCAGTTAAAAACAAAGGCACGCACACAATCTTCACATATAGATTGTGCTGGAACTGGGTGAACCATGTTGGAGACTTTAGCTGAAGATTGAGCAGTGAGGCGCGATGGTGCTGATATCTCAACCGGCATAAACAAACGGCGGAGCACAAGTTAGAGGTTCATACCTTGGGGCAAACTCCTCCTCTGTAAACTTGATCTGGACCCGAATGCCGCTTGCGTACTCCTTCAACGAGTTCTCCATCTGGCAGGTGGATAAGTGTGGCATGCATCTGGTGACTTACTCACGTACCGCAGCGGTCACAAGCGTGATTAGAGGGACCGGTGAATCAACGAACTGCTCAAACGACTGGGCGCGGACTCCCTCGGACTTTAAAGTGTCAAACCATTGCTTTGTGGTTACCTCTTTGTAGAACGCGGCACCATATGGCTGTTGGGGATCATAGGTGTGCTCCTGCATTAACGAAGTCAGTGTGCCGCACATGAAAGGACAAGACAAACAACTTACTTCCAAATTGATTCCGCCGTACCGGAAGACACCTTTCTTCCCGATCAGCCAGTCGATGTGCGTGATGATCTCCTGCTGAGAGTACTCGCCCGGGATGCCAAAAAGGGCAACGGCAGCCTTGCAAAGCGCCTTGACCTCCCCGCGCAATTGCGCGGCACCACACCAGGCCTTCACGACGATTATGAGTCCGGTGACCGAGGCAAAAAATGGAACGTACATAAGTGATAAGCCGATTCTTGTGCGTCTCCTCATCGGCCCGCTCCTCAAGCTCTGCCGCGCTATCACCTTTGACAGTGCTCAGGATGGCGCCCCACGCAAAGTCGGCGTGATCCACTGGGAAGCCGTTTTCCGTCGCGATCCCGATGCGGACTGCAGCCCTACCGGCATTTGCAAGCCGTGCAGACACGGGGCTGAACGTCGACTGGGTCACCCGTTTATGGCGACGCACCGGTTTCTTCGAAGTGTTTGTCACTGGCTCCTCAACGACCATCTGCAAAGCGTGTGATGCAGGAAGATAGCGCTGGATCTGGAACGCACCTCGGAGTCTGTAGCCTCATCCTCGTCGTCATCGAAGTCAGCTGCCAAAGACTGAGCCGACGCCGGACTGGCATCCGACTTCTCAGCTTCGTCATCAGCTTCAACACGATCGGAACCTGGATAGTGATTAGTACAGAATGGTAGGAGGACAGCGGGACACATACCTAGAAGGCCGTCCATCGATGAGGCATCATCTTCACCAAAGCTGGATGAAGGTGCACTGGGAGCCTTCGACTAGACCATGAGAGGTACATAGTCAATGAACGTCTGGACGCAGAATCATATTACATACCTTCTTGCGGGGTCGTTGATCTTCTTCATCTTCGGCGTCGAGCATATCCTGGTTGCGCTTAGCAGCAAGCACTGAATGAGAGTGAGAAGTATTCAAGCCTAGGTATGGAATCATACACTTGGCTGTGGAAGCAGCGAGCGCCTTCTCGGCTTCCTTCTGTTTCGAGATTAACTTCTCAAGCTCCGACAGCTTCTTTGGTGCCGTCTTTGGAGTTGTTTTCTTGGGCTTTGGAGGCATCCCAGTCAGAGGAAAGGATAAAGGGAGAGGGAAGGGATAAACGAAAGTGGGTGAAGAGTGCGGGAGGAAGAGAAATGAAAAGGAGAGTGCCGCGACATACAAAATGCAGTACGTATTTGGTACGTATCTGACAGCCTGAGTGGGATCCCACGATATCGGCGGCGGTCATTCATCGCCGCTAGAAGCTTGGCTATTCTTAGCATTTTCAGGACCGTTCGACCCTTGAGAGGATGAGATAGCTTTGCAGGACATGACCAGACCTTGAGATATGATAGGCATGTTGTCTCTGGTTAGTAAGCTATGACCATGTCTTGCAAAGTTGGAGAACTTAACAAGACAGCGTCATAACCGACCACATGACTGATGGCACATGACCAATAAGTCCGTGGGTTTACTTCGCATCAATTCCGGTAGAATTTGGACAGGTGTAGTGGGTCCGACGCCTCTTGAGCGCAACAACTTAAGATTGGGAATACACCTTGCTCTGTGAAGTCTTCCTGGCTCTCACCACCACTTGCTTTTCACCCACCGCGCCAAAGCCACACTTGCCAGGGATGTACGAACTCGAGGATGACCTCTACTGTCCTGCTTGTGGCAGGACTTTCAAGACCTCGGCTGGGACACGGTCACATCTGGCTCAGTCTAGGAACTGTGCATGGTACCGGAAGGGCAAGAATCGAGCAGGGAATCGTCGGACAATGCGAACTCCGACTCCAGACCTGCCCCCCGGGCCGGCCGATGATTTTCCGGAAGATCCCATTGTAGCCCCGGATCTGCCCGTTGATGATGCTATGCAGGAATGGGAGGACGACATCTTTCGCTTTATCCCACTTGATCCCAACCTACCAGGCCCATCATCTACACCCCAAAATATTCGCCCTCTTGTTGAAGAGGATAATTCTCGGGTAGTTGATTCTCACCCTACTGCTGGGAGAGTAATCCGAATGAATGATAACCTGCATGCAAAATGGAAACGATCCTTTGCTCTTGCAATCCCTGATGGCGACGGCGATGTTGTTATGGATGGTACTTCTCCCAATGGCTTTGCTCCATTTGCATCGGAATTAGATTGGAGAATAGCAGAGTGGGTCATAAAAGATGGACCCGGCCACAAGGCCTTTGACCGTTTGCTTGACATCCCCGGGGTATTTCCCTTTGGTTAGGAGATGATTTTCTGCTCACACACTTGTAGGTTAAAACAAAACTTGGCCTTTCATACACCAACATACGAGGTCTACACCAGATTGTTGACAGCATACCAGATCGTGGAGGGGACTGGACATCAAAAACCCTTTCATTTCCGGATCGTCCAGATGAGAAATATCTCATCAGGTATCGGGATCCCCTAGCTGCAATCAAGACACTGCTTGGTAATCCCGCTCACGCCAAGGACATTGTCTATGTTCCCAAGAAGGTCTTCTCAGATGAGGACCGCAATAATCGTGTCTACAATGAAATGTGGACAGGGAAGTGGTGGGGCGGAATTCAAGTTAGTCTAGCTTATTGCTTCTCCTTTGGCAGTGTCTAATGTTGTCCTGGTAGACAAAGCTCCCGCCTGGTGCTGCCCTTGCTCCTGTCATAATTGCGACCGATAAAACACAGCTCACTCAGTTGTCCGGTGGGAAATCAGCCTATCCTGTCTATTTGACGCTTGGGAACATCCCAAAGTCCCTTCGTCGCAAGCCCTCACAAAATGCTTGCATCCTCCTTGCTTATCTCTCTGTTGACAAGATCCCACGTAAAGCCTTGTCCCAGCAGACTGTGAAGATGCGGAATCAGAAGCTGTTCCATGCATCCATGCGTCTTATCCTCCAACCTCTTATTGAAGCTGGAAACGATTGAACGGGAGGTGATGGGAGTGTGCGCTTGGTATTCCCCATACTTGCTTCCTATGTTGCAGACTACCCCGAGCAGTGTCTGGTTGGGTGCAGCAAGTATGGGACATGTCCAAAATGCCAGCGCAGTGCTTCCGACTTGCAGAATCCAGAGCCTGGCAACCCCCGCACTCCGGCTTGGACCCTTGATATTATTCACAAAGCTGAACTGGAAACAACCGAAAATAAATTCCATGACTACTGTATGGACCATGAAGTTGCTGGGATTCATCGTCCTTTCTGGGAGGGGTTCCCCCTCACTAATCTTGCCCTATCGCTCACTCCTGATGTTCTACACCAACTTTATCAAGGAGTCTTCAAACATCTGGTCAGCTGGTGCCAAAGTCTTATGACAGAAGCTGAACTTGATTCCCGGATTCGTGCTCTCCCTCCCGCATTTGGGATCCGCCACTTTGACAAGGGCATTTCTATACTATCCCAGGTCTCTGGAAAAGAACAAAAAGCAATTGCCCGTATTCTTCTGGGATGCTTGGTTGGAAAACTCCCTGCCAAAGGCATCAAAGCCTGTCGTTCCATCTTGGATTTCATCTATCTTGCTCAGTACAGCACTCATGATGACGGAACCCTGGCCTCCATGACTGAGGCTTTGGAAGTCTGGCACAAAAACAGGGACTACTTTATTGATGCTTCTGTCCGTGAAGATTTCAACATACCCAAATTTCATTCCCTTCTGCATTATGTGGAATCCATCAGATATTTTGGGACGACAGACAACTATAATACAGAAATGTTTGAGCGTCTCCATATCGACTTTGCCAAAGAGGGCTGGTGTGCCTCCAACCGACGGGACGAGTTCCCCCAAATGATAACTTGGCTTGGACGCCAAGAGAAGATATCATCATTCGCAACCTATCTGGCATGTATAGAAGCATCTCGGAAGCCTGCACCTCCAGCTGTTTTGTGCACATTCACAGGTCAAGCACTACAGCTTGCTAAAACACCACAATCACCGTGCCAACTTCTCACCGACATTGAACTTCATCATTCTACTAACTCATTTATCTATACACTAAAGGACTATCTCAATGCTACCTATGTCGGAGCCCAGGGCCGGATGAAGCCAGCAGATCTGCTTGCTGCTACTCTACCGTTCACAAGGCTTGATGTCTATCATAACTTCAAGTTTGAGCCCACCATTCTGGATCCTGGTGCTGAATCTGATAATAATAAGAATACATCAGACTTCCAAACAGTAATCTCCCGGCCACAGTCTGCAGACCAGGCATCTCCCCCCCGGTTTGACACTGTTGTCTGCCGGAATAATTCTATAGCAGATTCCACTGGTCTCAGTGGTGAGTGCTCTAATACTTACTTCACAATTGAGTTGCAACTTACTTCCATCATGATTCAAAGGAACCCGTGTCAAAGTCCTCTTCCGACTTCCAGAAAAGTTGGACAATGGTACAGCTGCACCCCGTATTTGGCCTAAGACATGTCTGGCTTATGTCGGATGGTTCTCCCCTTTCAAACCAAGACACGAAAATAATCACGAAATGTACTCCATTTCAGTCCCACCCCGACGTGCAAATGGATTCTGCCCAGCTTCTATTATACCATTGACTGACCTTCGTCAAACCTGTCAACTGTTCCCCAATTTTGGTCGTAATGATGTTCCTAATGATTGGACAACACACACTGTTCTGGATGTAAGGGCAACCATGCGGCCCGAGAAGTCAAGGGTCCTGGCGTGGGGAATCCGAAGGTTAATTGACAGGCCGTGCTACTAAGTACAAGTATAGCGCACCTGGCGTGGGGAATCCGAAGAGAAGAACGTCTGAGGATTCCCACGCCCGGAGCCGCCTAAAATACCTACTGACTAGTAGCACGTGCGCGGGGTGATCGGAGCAACCGGAGTGACGCGCATAGGTCCCGTGCGCGGTCACAGGCCACGTGGTATCCGGAACCGGAGTTCCGGCGGGGTCGCGGGAGCGGGCAAGCGGGGGCGGAGGGAGCGACAGGGGGAGCGACGGAGGGAACAGGGACTGGGGCGGAGGTCGGAGCGGAGGCGGGGTCGGGGGCCGGAGCGGAGACCGGAGCCGGAACCGGAACCGGAACCGGAACGGGGGCCGGAGCGGGGGCTCCCCTGACACCATCCCCCCCTTGGAATGCGGCGCCTCGACACATCGTCCGGACGTGGACGTCGGGGTCCCGGAAGGGGAGGGAGTCGAAGGTGGCGGTCGTGATGGCGCGTGGTGCGGCGGGGTACTTCCGGTAGAAATCTGCGACGAGTTCCGGAGCGAAAACGTCGGAGTGTTTAACCCACGAGTCATGAGAGGAATTATAACCTTTCCACTGCACGAAATACCAGAGCGAGCCCCACCGGTACTTCGCGTCCACGATCGCCTCGACTTCCCACTCGGGTGGCTCGTCCGGAGCGGCGCCCGGAGCGTCCGGAGCGTCCGGAGCACCGCGGAGGACCGGCGGAGGCTCGTCATAGCCAGTTCGACCCTCGAAGGGGTCGTCCTGAGCCAATTCGAGCTTGACGACCGGAAAGACCGGATGGAGCTGCGAGAGCCGGGGAGGGAGTTCGAGCTTGTACGCGCCCCGCCCGATGACCTGGAGCACCCGGAAGGGCCCCAAGCGGCGGTGCGCGAACTTAGCGGAAGGGCGAGTGGTCTGGATGTCGGAGGCGTCCAGCCAGACCCGGTCGCCTACCTTAATCTCCGGCGCCGGAGTGCGCCGGCGATCGTAGTACCGCTTGTACTCCTCCTTAGCCTTGACGAGCGCTGCCCGGGCTTCGGAAACTCCGGAGGCGATCCGGTCGCGGAATTCGTTAACCGCTTCCACCTTCGAGCGCAACCCGTTCGGCTCGAACCCCATCCGGGGGAGCCGTCCGGTATTGGTCATGAACGGGACCTGTTGCGTCGACGAGTGGATGTGGTTGTTGTAGGCGAATTCGGCGGCCGGAAGGAGCTCGTCCCAGTCATCCTGCTTGTAGTTAGTGAAAAGCCGGATGAACTGCTCCATCTCCTGGTTAACGCGCTCGGTCTGACCGTCGGTCTGCGGGTGGTACGACGTGGAGGTCGCCGGAGCGACTCCGATGAGGCGCCACAGCTCCCGGGTGAACTCCGCGATGAACTGCGGACCCCGGTCGGAGATATACTTCTCCGGGGTCCCGTGGAGCTTCCACACGTTCCGGTAGTACAACCGCGCAGCTCCGACGGCGTCCAGGGTCGTGTGGCACTCGTTAAAGTGCGCACGCTTCCCGAGCGCGTCGACGACGACCATCACCGCGTCGTACCCGTGAGCTTCCGGAAGCTCGACGACGAAGTCCACCGAAACCGTGCTCCAGCGCTCCTCCGGAACCTCCGTCGGGTGCAACTCACCGACCGGAAGCTTCCGGAGCGCCTTCGTGCGACAACACAAGTCGCACGTCGCGACATACCGGCCGACGTGTCGGGACAACGGGGGCCACCAGTAGTTCCGGGAGACGAGCTCCAACGTCTTGAAGCGGCCGGCATGCCCCGCCACACGGGTATCGTGGTGCTGCTCCAAGATCCGGCGTCGGAGGTCGTGATCCCGGGGGACCACGATCTTGCCGCGGAAGTAGAGCAGCCCGTCGTCCACACGCCACTCCGCGGACCGGAGCGACCGGGAGCCCCAGACGTTGAGGGCCTCTCGCGCGGCGATAGCGAGGGGGTCCTCGAGGTCCGGACCACGCGCGAGCGCGTCCCGGATGTCCCGGAGCACCGGACGTTCCGGTCCGGTCACCACCACACCTTCGATCGCGCGGACATGGAAGAGCTCTGGAGACAGGAGGGTGACGTCCTGGTTGTCCGGAGCCGCTCCGTGGTCCGGGCGACGCGACAGCGCATCCGGTCGCCCCATCAGGCGCCCGGGCTTGTGGTGGAGCGTGAAGTCGAACCGGGACAGGTACAGCGACCACCGCGCCTGCCTCCGGTTGAGGTTCTGCGACTTCCGGAAGTACTCCAGGTTCTTGTGGTCGGTCCAGATCTCCACCGGATGCTGCGAGCCCTCGAGGAAGTGTCGCCACTCCTCGAGCGCGCGGACGATCGCGAGCATCTCCTTGTCGTGGATCTCGTAGTTGCGCTGGACCGGACTCAAGCTCTTGGAGTAGAACGCTACCGGATGCCACTTCCCGTCCGGACCCTCCTGAGAGAGAACCGCACCGGATGCCCGGTCGGAGCTGTCCGCTTCGAGCCGGTACGGCCGGGCCTCGTCCGGAAGGATCAGGACGGGGTCCGTGGTCACCGCGTCCTTCAGCGCCTGGAAAGCGGTGGCCTCCGGCTCGCTCCAACGCCACGCGGTGCCCTTTTTCGACAAGTCGATTAGGGGCCAGGCGATGTCAGAGAAGTCCCGGATGAACCTCCGGTAGAAGTTCGTGAACCCGACGAACTGGAGCACGTCCGTCTTGTTCTCCGGGACCGGCCAAGCGGCGACTCCGGCGACCTTGACCGGATCCATCTCCACGTGGTCGTGAGAGACGATCACCCCGAGATATTCGATCGACGACTTCTCGAACTCACACTTCTCCGGGCGCAAGTAGAGCTTGTGTTCCCGGAGCCGCCGGAGGACCTCCCGGACGATCTCCCGGTGGCGCGTGAGGTCGGAATGGGCGATGAGGATGTCGTCGAGGTATATCATGACGTCCCCGGACAAGATGAGATCTTGGAAGATATCGTTCATCATTGTCTGGAAGGTCGCGGGGGAGTTGGTCAGGCCGAAGTACATCACCAAGGGCTCGAAGAGTCCCCGGTTAGTCCGGAACGCGGCTTTCCACTCGTCGCCTTCACGGATCCGGACGTTGTTGAAACCCCACCGGACGTCCAGCTTCGTGAAGTACCGAGCTCCTTTCAATCGATTAATAAGATCGTTGATCAAAGGGAGCGGGTACCGGTTTTTCACGGTCATCGCATTGAGCGCGCGATAGTCCTGGACGAACCGGAGGCCTCCGTCCTTCTTTTTGACGAAGAAGACGGGGGACGCCATCGGGGACTTGGAAGGCCGGATCCGTCCGGTCGCCAATCCCTCCTCGATAAACGCGTCGAGTTCGCGCTGCTCGAGGGGAGAGATCGGGTAGACCTTACAGTTCGCGGGCTTCGAATCCGGGACGAGTTCGATAGCGTGGTCCCATGTCCGGCGCTCCGGTAGCGAGTCGAACGACTCCCGGTTGAAGACGTCCTCGAACTCCCGGGCCCATTCCGGAATGGAGTCCGGAGGGGGCGCGGAGTTCCGGGCGAACGCCTCCGCTAACCGCTGTGAAACGGTTCCGGTGGCCCGGATGTCTTCGGAAGGGGTGAACCGGGTATAGAATATCCGGTCCCCTTCCTCGATCTGGGAGTCGTCGTCCTCGGTACCGGAGTCTTCGGAGTCATGCTCCGGAGGCCCCGGAGGGTCTTCGGAGTCGTCCTCGTCCTCGTCCGATCGGTCCTCCACGTCTACGACGCAGATCGCCGGAACCGGACCGGAGCGTAGCCGCTTGAGCAACTGCGCGGCGGAACGAGCCGCGCGGCGCTCGGAACGAGCCTCGGTGGTGCACGTAGCGCAACCGGCGGGGCAGCGGCTCATCTTGACCTCCCGGGTTTCCCAGTTGATCTCCGGGTTGTGCTTCCGGAGCCAGGAATACCCGAGGATGAGCTTCTCCTTGCCGAGGCGCGTGACCGCGAGTTGGACACGCTCGCTGTGACCCTTGTACGTGAGAACCACGTCTGCGATGTCCCGGATGTAGCCGGCCTCGTTGGGGCTGCCGTCTACGTTGAAGACCGGGATCGGCTGCGAAAGGCGTCGGACCGGGAACTGATTGGCAGCGACGTACTCCGAGTCGATGAATTCGGAAGTCGCGCCACAGTCCACGAGCCCGTTGGTCGAGAGCTTCGCAGCACTATCGGTGGACATGAACTCGAGCGGGAGGTGCAGCGAGTTGGGAGCCGGGATTGCCGCGACGGTGTAGCGCTTCGGGAGCCTTCGCTCCCACAAGGGCTTCCGTGGTGCACGCGGGATTGCCGGGGGGGCCGGAGCGGTTCCGGAGTCCGGAGCAACCGGAGCGGCCGGAGGATTGGTCAGCGATGACGCATTGGAGTTAG
Source organism: Mycena belliarum (assembly GCA_029282135.1). Taxonomy (NCBI): domain Eukaryota; kingdom Fungi; phylum Basidiomycota; class Agaricomycetes; order Agaricales; family Mycenaceae; genus Mycena; species Mycena belliarum. The sequence goes on from JARJCN010000188.1 coordinate 20,721, forward strand.
AGTTCGAGATCTTTTGCTCCATTACATCATCGCTATTTTTAGCCGGACCTTGATGGGGTGGTGCGTCTATCGTTTCAATAGGGGAAAGGGGTGTATTGTCTGACTCGTTAAACAACACATTGAAACGATTGGGGGACGCGAACGAGGGCGCACTGCTCACTCGTCGCGGAGGGGAAAATCCTCCGGACTAGGAGCAGCCGCGGCGGCGGAATGCTCCGCAGCGGCCTCGGACGACGCAACACGGGCCAGCAGCTCCTCCAGCAGCTCACCGTCCAGCTGCCGGATCACCTCATCCAGCACGTCGACCGCGCGGATGTCGACCGGAACGGTGCAGTCCCGGGCGAAGTGGTTCGGGTCGCCGCAGCGGAAGCAGCCACGGCGGGGGGCAGCGCGCGCGCGGGTCCGGTCGACGTCCATCGGAACCGGAGCAGGGACCGGAGGCGCTGCGAACCTCGGAGGGGCAGAGGGAGCGGCCGGGAGGGAGACCGGGATCATCCGGGCACGGTTCGGGACGTGGGCGGACCTTCCGGACGTTCCGGTCGAGCCGATCTTTGAGCGTTGGATCGACTCGTACTGGCGGTACGCGCGGAGACGCCAGCCGGGGTAGTCCTCGAGGTCCGGAGGGTCGCTCGAGCCGGTGATGGCGAGGTTGATCGCCGGGTCGAGTCCGGTCCTGTACTTCGTGACCTTGATGAGCTGGTCTTCGAAGCCGGCGAGGTCGACGAGGTCCTCGAAGTCGTCGGTGTACCGGTAGATGTCCCGGCTGCCCATGTGGTACGAGCGGGACTCGAGCTTGTGCAGGGCGTGGTCCTGCTCGTTCTCCTCGATGAACCGGAGCCGGAACTCCCGGACGAAGTCCTCCCAGAGAAGGAAGGGAAAGGGCTCCTTGGCGCTCTGGCGTTCAGCCCAGCGCTGCGCCGCATCCTTCGCCATAAAGGACATGGCGAACCGGATGGCCTTGTCTTCGGAGGGATCCCCGTAGGCGTCCCGGAAGCCTTCCGGAACCAACCGGATGTACGTCCGGACCGCGTGCAGGAACGCGCGGCCTTGGGTCCGGTCGCCGTCGAAGACGAACGGGGGGTTCGGTCGGAGGACCGTTTTGCTCGCGTAGGTGATGTCCGAGAATAAGCCTGGACTCGCGGCCGGAGCGGGTGCCGCAGGGGCCGGAGCAGGTGCGGGTTGCATTTTGGTGACCAGGGCGGTCAAGTGCGCGAGGCTCGCCTCGATAGCGGACATCCGGGCGTCCGCGGTCGGGTCCGGAACCGGAGCTCCGGAGGCTCCGACGGGGGTACTGCCGGGCATGTCGGCGACGATGCGGGGGGAGGAGGGGGCAAGATTCGAATGGGGTGAGGCGGGGGCGCTATCTGAGCTGTCCGAGCCGTCGACGCCGAACTTCGCAATCTTGACCGGTTAATCCCTAGAAGACGTTCTTCTGCTGTAAGGGCAACCACGCGGCCCGAGAAGTCAAGGGTCCTGGCGTGGGGAATCCGAAGGTTAATTGACAGGCCGTGCTACTAAGTACAAGTATAGCGCACCTGGCGTGGGGAATCCGAAGAGAAGAACGTCTGAGGATTCCCATGCCCGGAGCCGCCTAAAATACCTACTGACTAGTAGCACGTGCGCGGGGTGATCGGAGCAACCGGAGTGACGCGCATAGGTCCCGTGCGCGGTCACAGGCCACGTGGTATCCGGAACCGGAGTTCCGGCGGGGTCGCGGGAGCGGGCAAGCGGGGGCGGAGGGAGCGACAGGGGGAGCGACGGAGGGAACGGGGACTGGGGCGGAGGTCGGAGCGGAGGCGGGGTTGGGGGCCGGAGCGGAGACCGGAGCCGGAACCGGAACCGGAACCGGAACGGGGGCCGGAGCGGGGGCTCCCCTGATACTGGATGTATGTCCTAATTTCTTTGTTAATAATTGGGCAAGTCTCTATGCCTATCAGAGTATCTGGTAACACATATGCTACTTTCGTACACTTTTTAGTTGATCCGGTACTGCAATAGACATAGATAGACTTACATAGTTGGTACCATATCTACATAGACATAATGTTACAGATATCATTGAAGAAGAACGACAAAGCCCATGGAAGACATGTATAGTAACACAGGTGGCCTTGGAAGACTGGAATACACTAGCGAAGACAATCAAAGACAACCATAATACTCCTGCTGCTTTATAGCATTTCAGATTTTCCTGATGTAGACTATTGGGCGACCCATATATGCACTGGTTGCAAGTCGAATTGGGTCAATAGAGCTGTTCTGGCCTTTACAGGCACATATTATCTATTGGTGACAATATCTGTCATTATAGTTATGTCACACTCCTTCGGGCCATTCAGGATATGTCGGGTTATCCCGGGTATCTCATCAAAGAAGGCGATGGCGTGCTTTGCAAAAGAAGCCTGATCCATGAGATCAATGGTGTGCTAGCGATGGTGTGCTCAGAGTTAGCTAGGCGCCAAGGATAGCAGTAGCCAATGAGGGACATAGGATTGAAGAGTACAGCTTGGCAACAAGTCAGCTGTCCAGTGAATTGCACCATCGGCCGTCATTTGTATGTTTTATATTTTAGTCACCATCTCGGATAGCCTTCCATGTTTCCCCTTTTAGTCAGTACTCAAATGTATAAAAGCCCAGAGTATGTAGAGAGTAGCGCACTGGACCCCACCCCTTCAACGAGGTAGTGCCGCACTGTCACCAGTGTGCATTAACTAATTGTTGGAGTGTCGTCTTTGTCTGTTTGTAAGGGCAACCACGCGGCCCGAGAAGTCAAGGGTCCTGGCGTGGGGAATCCGAAGGTTAATTGACAGGCCGTGCTACTAAGTACAAGTATAGCGCACCTGGCGTGGGGAATCCGAAGAGAAGAACGTCTGAGGATTCCCACGCCCGGAGCCGCCTAAAATACCTACTGACTAGTAGCACGTGCGCGGGGTGATCGGAGCAACCGGAGTGACGCGCATAGGTCCCGTGCGCGGTCACAGGCCACGTGGTATCCGGAACCGGAGTTCCGGCGGGGTCGCGGGAGCGGGCGAGCGGGGGCGGAGGGAGCGACGGGGGGAGCGGCGGAGGGAGCGGGGACTGGGGCGGAGGTCGGAGCGGAGGCGGGGTCGGGGGCCGGAGCGGAGACCGGAGCCGGAACCGGAACCGGAACCGGAACGGGGGCCGGGGCGGGGGCTCCCCTGACACCATCCCCCCCTTGGAATGCGGCGCCTCGACGCATCGTCCGGACGTGGACGTCGGGGTCTCGGAAGGGGAGGGAGTCGAAGGTGGCGGTCGTGATGGCGCGTGGTGCGGCGGGGTACTTCCGGTAGAAGTCCGCGACGAGTTCCGGAGCGAAAACGTCGGAGTGTTTAACCCACGAATCATGAGAGGAATTATAACCTTTCCACTGCACGAAATACCAGAGCGAGCCCCACCGGTACTTCGCGTCCACGATCGCCTCGACTTCCCACTCGGGTGGCTCGTCCGGAGCGGCGCCCGGAGCGTCCGGAGCGTCCGGAGCACCGCGGAGGACCGGCGGAGGCTCGTCGTAGCCAGTCCGACCCTCGAAGGGGTCGTCCTGAGCCAATTCAAGCTTGACGACCGGAAAGACCGGATGGAGCTGGGAGAGCCGGGGAGGGAGTTCGAGCTTGTACGCGCCCCGCCCGATGACCTGGAGCACCCGGAAGGGCCCCAAGCGGCGGTGCGCGAACTTAGCGGAAGGGCGAGTGGTCTGGATGTCGGAGGCGTCCAGCCAGACCCGGTCGCCTACCTTAATCTCCGGCGCCGGAGTGCGCCGGCGATCGTAGTACCGCTTATACTCCTCCTTAGCCTTGACGAGCGCCGCTCGGGCTTCGGAGACTCCGGAGGCGATCCGGTCGCGGAATTCGTTAACCGCTTCCACCTTCGAGCGCAGCCCGTTCGGCTCGAACCCCATCCGGGGGAGCCGTCCGGTATCGGTCATGAACGGGACCTGCTGCGTCGACGAGTGGATGTGGTTGTTGTAGGCGAATTCGGCGGCCGGAAGGAGCTCGTCCCAGTCATCCTGCTTGTAGTTAGTGAAAAGCCGGATGAACTGCTCCATCTCCTGGTTAACGCGCTCGGTCTGACCGTCGGTCTGCGGGTGGTACGACGTGGAGGTCGCCGGAGCGACTCCGATGAGGCGCCACAGCTCCCGGGTGAACTCCGCGATGAACTGCGGACCCCGGTCGGAGATGTACTTCTCCGGGGTCCCGTGGAGCTTCCACACGTTCCGGTAGTACAACCGCGCAGCTCCGACGGCGTCCAGGGTCGTGTGGCACTCGTTAAAGTGCGCACGCTTCCCGAGCGCGTCGACGACGACCATCACCGCGTCGTACCCGTGAGCTTCCGGAGCTCGACGACGAAGTCCACCGAAACCGTGCTCCAGCGCTCTTCCGGAACCTCCGTCGGGTGCAACTCACCGACCGGAAGCTTCCGGAGCGCCTTCGTGCGACAGCACAAGTCGCACGTCGCGACATACCGGCCGACGTGTCGGGACAACTGGGGCCACCAGTAGTTCCGGGAGACGAGCTCCAACGTCTTGAAGCGGCCGGCATGCCCCGCCACACGGGTATCGTGGTGCTGCTCCAAGATCCGGCGTCGGAGGTCGTGATCCCGGGGGACCACGATCTTGCCGCGGAAGTAGAGCAGCCCGTCGTCCACACGCCACTCCGCGGACCGGAGCGACCGGGAGCCCCGGACGTTGAGGGCCTCTCGCGCGGCGATAGCGAGGGGGTCCTCGAGGTCCGGACCACGCGCGAGCGCGTCCCGGATGTCCCGGAGCACCGGACGTTCCGGTCCGGTCACCACTACACCCTCGATCGCGCGGACGTGGAAGAGCTCCGGAGACAGGAGGGTGACGTCCTGGTTGTCCGGAGCCGCTCCGTGGTCCGGGCGACGCGACAGCGCGTCCGGTCGCCCCATCAGGCGCCCGGGCTTGTGGTGGAGCGTGAAGTCGAACCGGGACAGGTACAGCGACCACCGCGCCTGCCTCCGGTTGAGGTTCTGCGACTTCCGGAAGTACTCCAGGTTCTTGTGATCGGTCCAGATCTCCACCGGATGCTGCGAGCCCTCGAGGAAGTGTCGCCACTCCTCGAGCGCGCGGACGATCGCGAGCATCTCCTTGTCGTGGATCTCGTAGTTGCGCTGGACCGGACTCAGGCTCTTGGAGTAGAACGCTACCGGATGCCACTTCCCGTCCGGACCCTCCTGAGAGAGGACCGCACCGGAAGCCCGGTCGGAGCTGTCCGCTTCGAGCCGGTATGGCCGGGCCTCGTCCGGAAGGATCAGGACGGGGTCCGTGGTCACCGCGTCCTTCAGCGCCTGGAAAGCGGTGGCCTCCGGCTCGCTCCAACGCCACGCGGTGCCCTTTTTCGACAAGTCGAATAGGGGCCGGGCGATGTCGGAGAAGTCCCGGATGAACCTCCGGTAGAAGTTCGTGAACCCGACGAACTGGAGCACGTCCGTCTTGTTCTCCGGGACCGGCCAAGCGGCGACTCCGGCGACCTTGACCGGATCCATCTCCACGTGGTCGTGAGAGACGATCACCCCGAGATATTCGATCGACGACTTCTCGAACTCACACTTCTCCGGGCGCAAGTAGAGCTTGTGCTCCCGGAGCCGCCGGAGGACCTCCCGGACGATCTCCCGGTGGCGCGTGAGGTCGGAATGGGCGATGAGGATGTCGTCGAGGTATATCATGACGTCCCCGGACAAGATGAGATCTTGGAAGATGTCGTTCATCATTGTCTGGAAGGTCGCGGGGGAGTTGGTCAGGCCGAAGTACATCACCAAGGGCTCGAAGAGTCCCCGGTTAGTCCGGAACGCGGCTTTCCACTCGTCGCCTTCGCGGATCCGGACGTTGTTGAAACCCCACCGGACGTCCAGCTTCGTGAAGTACCGAGCTCCTTTCAATCGATTAATAAGATCGTTGATCAAAGGGAGCGGGTACCGGTTTTTCACGGTCATCGCGTTGAGCGCGCGATAGTCCTGGACGAACCGGAGGCCTCCGTCCTTCTTTTGACGAAGAAGACGGGGGACGCCATCGGGGATTTGGAAGGCCGGATCCGTCCGGTCGCCAATCCCTCCTCGATAAACGCGTCGAGCTCGCGCTGCTCGAGGGGAGAGATCGGGTAGACCTTACAGTTCGCGGGCTTCGAATCCGGGACGAGTTCGATAGCGTGGTCCCAAGTCCGGCGCTCCGGTAACGAGTCGAACGACTCCCGGTTGAAGACGTCCTCGAACTCCCGGGCCCATTCCGGAATGGTGTCCGGAGGGGGCGCGGAGTTCCGGGCGAACGCCTCCGCTAACCGCTGTGAAACGGTTCCGGTGGCCCGGATGTCTTCGGAAGGGGTGAACCGGGTATAGAATATCCGGTCCCCTTCCTCGATCTGGTAGTCGTCGTCCTCGGTACCGGAGTCTTCGGAGTCATTCTCCGGAGGCCCCGGAGGGTCTTCGGAGTCATCCTCGTCCTCGTCCGATCGGTCCTCCACGTCTACGACGCAGATCGCCGGAACCGGACCGGAGCGTAGCCGCTTGAGCAACTGCGCGGCGGAGCGAGCCGCACGGCGCTCGGAACGAGCCTCGGTGGTGCACGTAGCGCAGCCGGCGGGGCAGCGGCTCATCTTGACCTCCCGGGTTTCCCAGTTGATCTCCGGGTTGTGCTTCCGGAGCCAGGAATACCCGAGGATGAGCTTCTCCTTGCCGAGGCGCGTGACCGCGAGTTGGACGCGCTCGCTGTGACCCTTGTACGTGAGAACCACGTCCGCGATGTCCCGGATGTAGCCGGCCTCATTGGGGCTGCCGTCTACATTGAAGACCGGGATCGGCTGCGAAAGCCGTCGGACCGGGAACTGATTGGCAGCGACGTACTCCGAGTCGATGAATTCGGAAGTCGCGCCACAGTCCACGAGCCCGTTGGTCGAGAGCTTCGCAGCACTATCGGTGGACGTGAACTCGAGCGGGAGGTGCAGCGAGTTGGGAGCCGGGATTGCCGCGACGGTGTAGCGCTTCGGGAGCCTTCGCTCCCAGGAGGGCTTCCGTGGTGCACGCGGGATTGCCGGGGGGACCGGAGCGGTTCCGGAGTCCGGAGCAACCGGAACCGGAGGGACCGGAACCGGAGCTACCGGAGCGACCGGAGGAGCGCTCGGGCTGGGGGGTGCGTCTATCGTTTCGGAAGGTGCAAGAGATATATTGTCAGACTCATTACACAGGACGGCGAAACGATTGGGGGACGCGAACGAGGGCGCACTGCTCACTCGTCGCGGAGGGGAAAATCCTCCGGACCAGGAGCAGCCGCGGCAGCGGAATGCTGCGCGGCGGCCTCGGACGACGCGACGCGAGCCAGCAGCTCCTCCAGCAGCTCGCCGTCTAGCTGCCGGATCACCTCATCCAGCACGTCGACCGCGCGGATGTCGACCGGAACGGTGCAGTCCCGGGCGAAGTGGTTCGGGTCGCCGCAGCGGAAGCAACCGCGACGGGGGGCAGCGCGCGCGCGGGTCCGGTCGACGTCCATCGGAACCGGAGCGGAGACCGGGGGCGCTGCGAACCTCGGAGGGGCGGAGGGAGCGGCCGGGGCGGAAACCGGGATCATCCGGGCACGGTTCGGGGCGTGCGCGGGCCTTCCGGACGTTCCGGTCGAGCCGATCTTCGAGCGCTGGATCGACTCGTACTGGCGGTACGCCCGGAGACGCCAGCCGGGGTAGTCCTCGAGGTGCGGAGGGTCGCTCGAGCCGGTGATAGCGAGGTTGATCGCCGGGTCGAGTCCGGTCCTGTACTTCGTGACCTTGATGAGCTGGTCTTCGAAGCCGGCGAGGTCGACGAGGTCCTCGAAGTCGTCGGTGTACCGGTAGATGTCCCGGTTGCCCATGTGGTACGCACGGGACTCGAGCTTGTGCAGGGCGTGGTCCTGCTCGTTCTCCTCGATGAACCGGAGGCGGAACTCCCGCTCGAAGTCCTCCCAGAGAAGGAAGGGGAAGGGCTCCTTGGCGCTCTGGCGTTCGGCCCAGCGCTGCGCCGCATCCTTCGCCATAAAGGACATGGCGAACCGGATGGCCTTGTCTTCGGAGGGATCCCCGTAGGCGTCCCGGAAGCCTTCCGGAACCAACCGGATGTACGTCCGGACCGCGTGCAGGAACGCGCGGCCTTGGGTCCGGTCGCCGTCGAAGACGAACGGGGGGTTCGGTCGGAGGACCGTTTTGTTCGAGGAGGTGGACTCCGGGAATAAGCCTGGACTCGCGGCCGGAGCGGGTGCCGCAGGGGCCGGAGCAGGTGCGGGTTGTAGGTTGGTGACCAGGGCGGTCAAGCGCGCGAGGCTCGCCTCGATAGCGGACATCCGGGCGTCCGCGGTCGGGTCCGGAACCGGAGCTCCGGAAGCTCCGACGGGGGTACTGCCGGGCATGTCGGCGACGATGCGGGGGGAGGAGGGGGCAAGATTCGAATGGGGTGAGGCGGGGGCGCTATCTGAGCTGTCCGAGCCGTCGACGCCGAACTTCGCAATCTTGACCGGTTAATCCCTAGAAGACGTTCTTCTGCTGTAAGGGCAACCACGCGGCCCGAGAAGTCAAGGGTCCTGGCGTGGGAATCCGAAGGTTAATTGACAGGCCGTGCTACTAAGTACAAGTATAGCGCACCTGGCGTGGGGAATCCGAAGAGAAGAACGTCTGAGGATTCCCACGCCCGGAGCCGCCTAAAATACCTACTGACTAGTAGCACGTGCGCGGGGTGATCGGAGCAACCGGAGTGACGCGCATAGGTTCCCGTGCGCGGTCACAGGCCACGTGGTATCCGGAACCGGAGTTCCGGCGGGGTCGCGGGAGCGGGCGAGCGGGGGCGGAGGGAGCGACGGGGGGAGCGGCGGAGGGAGCGGGGACTGGAGCGGAGGTCGGAGCGGAGGCGGGGTCGGGGGCCGGAGCGGAGACCGGAGCCGGAACCGGAACCGGAACCGGAACGGGGGCCGGAGCGGGGGCT